>CAJNIZ010000148.1:32909-72856 GCA_905231905.1 Symbiodinium pilosum | reverse complement strand
GCACATCCTGCGCACAGCGAACTTCGTTGATGTTGCCCAAGAAGCCATCGAAACTGGGCCTTCTTCAACACTCCCACCCGCTGTGAGACATCACAGGCTACCACCCAAATTACTTCCTGTTAGGATTGAGGGCTACGCCTTCAATTCCCACCTACAAAAGATCGTCTTCTCGCTTCTCCTTTAAAGGAATACAAAAAGGACGCGGGCCTCCAGGGGCCTCCAGGGACCTCGGAGGTCATCTCTGCAACAAGTTCGCATGCACACACCACACACCACCCCAAATCCACCCCAAATATGTTTCCACCATGTCTGTGGGTCAGCAAGCTCCAGGACCCTTCCAGGGGCCTCCAGCGCCCTGCAGGGGCGGGGCTTCCAGAAATCTCCACAAGCTTCAAGGACCAGGATTTCAGTTCGGGGAGCCTGCGCAGGCCCGGCCCTGAAACCCTGGAACCCCCTCAAACCGTCTGAAGGCCCCTGGGCTGACGTGTATCTTCAGTGTCCGACCACCCTAGTAATGGGTGGGAACGGCCTAAGCAGGCCGGGTGGGAATTTAGGGTAAGTGTAGGCTCCACAAAAAGTGGTTCATGAGACTTTACTTGAGTATGCTGGTGCAGGTTGGCTTAGGAAGGTGCAGGGAAATTGACCTTTGGCAAGGTAGGCCCGACGCTTCCAGCTTCAGGGATCAGCTACATTGGTCAGGGCTCAGTGTTGAAGGCACTTGGTCTTCTTGCTGGTTCTTTGTAGGGAATAAGGGAATATCATCCCTATATAATCCCTAAATACTATCTTCCTATATTCCCCACTAAGCACCAGTAAGTTTTTTCTGACAGTTTCTATGTAGCTCAGCGCGTGCATGCAGCAGTTAAGGTTGGTGGGTTTGTGGACTTCTTTGCTGCAGGTGATCAACGTTCTGAGTGGTTTAGGATTTAGGGTTTCAGTGACGGAAAAAACGTCCCTAAGTCTCCAAATGCCAACTGTTGGGGATTTATGAATCAACTGCCTTGAAATTCATCATGTTGGGCGCCTGGGCCTCAGATCTTTGAATGCCTATGCGTAGACTTTCAGGGGACGTGCGCCTTCTGTTCAACTGCAGTAAAAGACCCCTGGGCTTGGCTTGGGCCGCAGTTGAATAAACAGCTCGCTTTAGGGTCTGGTATAGGGACTATATGGGAGTCCTGGAGCACCCTGAACCCTGGACCCGGTTGCTGTTAAGGAACTTAAGCTAAGTTACCAATAATAGGGGGTTATAGTAAATAATAGGTCTTTCGTTGCTATAGTAACTTAATTTGATTTCCTTAACACCCACCCAGTAAAGGAGCGCCAGGTTTCTTACCCGCATTGGGCACTCTTGTATTAAGGGCTCTCCAAGAACACACCGTTTGCCGTGTTTCCCTTTGTGGTATAATTTCTAACTTGTATGTTGTCTTTGTGTTTTGCCCACGGCGTTGATGTTCAACCCCAAGTAGTGGTTTAAGGGCTTTGGCTTCAGGGTTTACGGTTTAGGGATCCCCTTTCAGGCTTTCAATGTGCCCAAAACCCTCAGCCCTGTTCTGTGCAATCACTTGAGTCAATCCCCCACCCAGCAATGGTTACCGCAAAAGATTACTATAGGCTTATTCTGGTCCGATTAACTACATATCTATGAGGGATGGACCTGAGAAAATCACGTGGACCTACACCCTAATCCCTAAACCGATCTCTTTTAAAGACCCATCCCATCTCCATCCTCAGCGTTGGAGGCCAGATGGAGAGGTTTACTACTACAACGAGGCAGGTTTCCTCCCTCGATTTAAGGAAGCCCTCTAAGGGGACTCCACATGAGCTATAGTCTGAACTCCTTAGAAAATGGGTTTAGGGTTTTAGGGTTTAGGGTTTAGGGGTTATATAGGGAATATAGGGGATAGGGCTTTTTGAGGGGCATATGTATATATATATATATGTGTACCAAGCTCCTAGTACCCTTAAACGGGGTTGTCGGGCTCCTAGCCGTGGGTACACAGGCCTGGATAGAGGGTAAGTTGGAGGGTTTGGGTATGAGGGTCCCGCTTCAGGAGACAGGATGGGACCCCAGGGTGCCTCAGGGAAGGGAATTCTTAGGGAGCGCTAAGTTCTGAATTTGAGTAGTATTTTATTTGGGGATACTATGGTACCCAAGAAAAAGAAAAGATTATATCCTCCTTTTGCGGTATAGTATTTTATATAAGAATATTATCTTACTGGGTTCAACCACCAAAAAAAGCGCTACTCAATTGGGGTTCAAGGTCTCCCTTATATTCGTGACTTCTTCAGGATTCAGCAGGGCGGGCCACGGTCATTATAGGTGGACCGTCGCGGATTCTGGGTATTCTGGGAGGCTTCTACGTTCTCTGTCTCGTGTAGGGCATCTGGCTTAGAACATTTCAGGTTGTAGAGGCAGAGCAGCCGGCCACCCACTAGGGGGGTAATGTTAGGGTTATTTTGGGGTTACATGGGGATAATGGCAAAGAATATGGAAACTGCTATAATGGGTTATAGAATATGGGGTATGGATTCAAGTACTTTTGGAAGGTTCCGTCGTCACTCACATCCGAATCACCGTGTTAAATCGCCCCTCCAAATAGGGAAGACCTTGCAAGAACTACCCGGGTTACCATAGAATCCCCCGTGAAAGCGTCCTTCTTAGAGTTTCTGAGGGTTTAGGGCTTAGGCCTCGCGATTTATACAGGGTTCTTCATGAGGGCCCCTTGGGCATTTGCTCTAGTCAAGTCTTGCTTTTATGAAGCTACTGTTCTGTCCGGTCGTCGTGCTCCTCCACCTCGTCCTCATAAATCATCTGGTGGTACAGCGTAGCTCTTTGAATCTCTGCAGAGCCAATACGCCTACTCAATACCGCAAAGGGCTACCAAAAGGCGCATGATCATGAGAAGCGCTCCAACAGATCATTCAAATCCCACGCGGAATCTCGAGAACAATCGCAGCGGCGTCCTTGTGTGACTTCTTAGTTGATCCTCAAACCTAAATCCTACACCCTCAACCTATATAACCTGAAGCCTATAAGCCCCAATCCCTAAACCACGAACCATACATCCTAAAAGCGTAAACTAAGGTCTAAACCTAAACCTAGCCCTAAACCCCAACTCTGGTGGTTTCCTGCTGCACCTTTCTGGGGGCGTTCAGCTTTCTTCGGCAGTGGGGGTTTCGGGTTTGCTCCACGGGTTCTGGCTTTGGAGGTCGCTCTGTTGTTGGCTATCATGTAGGGATCTGTATATGACGTGCGAGAAAGAAGCGCTTCCGAAGTTGCACGTCTGACGGTCTACCTCACGCTTAGTCGGGAATGCCAGAAAAGAATTTGATTCACATAAAAGTCCGTCTGTATCCACTTACAAGAGCACCGAGCCCATAATGGACCCTGCTATAGTACATCCTCCCTGTAAGTCGATACAATCACTGAAAATGGGACCTATAGCTACATCATCCCATTACCCTAGACCTTGAACCGGGTATCCACAATCAATTCCCCCTTCCCTGCAGAACATCATGGAGCGCTTGTACGTTGAAATCTCACACCCTACCGCGAATGTAGGGGTTAGGGTTTAGGGTTGTGTCCTTCTTTTCATTGTTAGTATAGCCCGAAGGAATTAGTTGAAGCATTTTTGGTATAGGTCTAAGGGGACTACAGCACACAGAACTTGGAGTTTCAGGAGAAGAGAACGGGTTCTACTCGCACTGCGTTCTATCTTTGTAATCATGACCCTAGCCCTCAACCCCGAAATCCTAAAACACTGAATCCCAAATCAGAAACCACAAGCACTAGACACAAGCATCCGTATAGCCCTTGCACAACCTCAATGTTCATCCCACCCACCTAGCTTGAGGAAGTTCTTCTTCATTGCTCCAGATCGCATTAGCCACCAGCAATTAAAAACCTACCCTCTACTGTAACCCCCCCCCCCCATTGTCCATTTGCATGCCTAGGGTGAGGGACGGTGGAGGCAACCCCTAACCGTAAATTCAAACAAACTTTACTGGGAAACCCAAAGAAGGAACCTCAAGAATATAGCAGGAATACAATAGGAATATACCTACCTGGGTCCTTATACTCCCCTAGGGATCCATGTATACAAATAATCCCTACATTGGGCCCCAAAGTCTGTAAATATTACCTACATTGGGCTATTTGGATCCCTAGGGCTCTATCATATTGCTGGGCGGGAGGGTATCCCCCCCCCCCCCCTGTATTTCGTGGCATTTGATAATAATGTTTATAAAGTCCCATAATTATACTTCGTTCTATGTAATGGATATTTTTATGTGTGTGTATATGCAAAGAGCATGAATGTCCTTTTTTATACAAGAATCGAAGTTATTTCCTCAATATAAGTAATACATATAATATTCTAACGGTTTCCTAAAGATACTATAGCTGTATCGACTTTAAAGAAGTCTCAAATCCTTGGCTCTGCATTTTTCCAATGAAAATCCGTTTTCAATACTTAGCTGAAAATATGCAGTATTCTCTGACGTTAGGCTCACCCTATTCCCTTACTAAATTCCCTAATACAGTATATTCCACATTGCAAGCACGTTGCAAATCCTAGGCGTCTTATTCAAAAAAAGCACTGCCACATGGGTTTGAATAAGCTTCCTAAAAATAGTGCTGCTTCAAAATTCAAATAATAATTGTCAAATCCAGGGTCTTCTTTCTTCANNTCCTTGCTTCATACATGTGTTGCAAAGTCTAAGCAGAAACTCTGAAATCCTGGCCCCTGTTCGCCTTTTTCTCCATGTATAAATCCCATATTACATGTATTGCAAATTTAAAAAGGATTTCTCACGTCTTAGGCTTTTTCCTTTATCTGCATAATTCCTGAAAAAAGGAGTGGAGAACATGGGAATATTCCTGAAAAGTGCCTTCCAAAAAGAAAAAGACGCCCAAGAATTGAAAATTTGCATGTAAATTTTCAGCATATATAGTGAGGAACTTATACGTAGAAAAACGAGGAAAACAGGAGCCCACCAGCGCAAAAACTATTTGGAGCCCAGCAACCAATAACTCACTCAGTAGGACTAAGCCTCAGGTCTTACGAACGGAATAATTAGAATCTTTTCTCCACAATGAAGATAAAAAAGATATGCACTTGACTTGAGAAGTGGAAGCTCTAGTTCCCTGCAGGTGTGTATTCTGATCCCATAGAAATTCAATGAGAACAGCTGGAGCTTGAGCTCCGTGCTTTTCATTACGACACCTTTATTGCATGTCAAAAACGTGCTTTTATCTTACATAATGTGCTATGTAAGAGGCCCTGTGTATAATCAAGCCTATGTTCTTTAGAACATACATCTCTTCCTCTTCAAGAAAAGATACAACATAAGTGAGGTAAACCACTACTATATCAAACCATTAAACAAATGGGTTTCCCGCATGGAAATTTGAATACTATACATCCACTTGGGTGATATGGGCAAGACACTTATAGAACATCAAAATGTTTCCATATGAAGATGTTACTTGGTTTGCCCCGCTAATTTTGGTGCATGTCCTTTCCATAACTTGATAATAGGCCTAGATAAGTATTACATGATATACGTGGTTGAATTAAGAGATCTAAACGCGTGTTTCGAAACACAGGGCCTGTTTCGAAACAGACTCTGAAACCATTGAGCCACTGAACCACTGAACCATTGAACCTGCATGGTGGCAGGCAGCGCAAAGAAAACGGAGGGCAGCGAACAGGTTTTTTTGTGGCTCGCAGTCAAGTGCCTACAGCTCACAAAACGACAACCAAAGCAAAACAAAGAACGTACAAAGACTGTACAATGACTATTACTTTATTCATTTTAAAAAGTGCATAGCACATAATGACATGTGCGATCCGAAATGGCTGCAGGAGAAAGTACATGCACCAGCACTCCCCCCGTTCTGCATTCTGCACAACGCCGAACAAATGTCTATATATACAAACTTGTTCTTCCCGAACAATACTTCCTTCCCGGAAGTACAACTGCTTGAGAGGGGGTATTACTTTCTATCCTTAACCACTGAGTTAGGTTAATCCACGTGGGATATACGCCCCGTCTCGCACGCCGGCATAATGGCGGCCACATCCACAGATTGCGGCCAGGGAAATCTCTGGACCTCATTGAAGACTGTTGCGGATTTCCTCGATCATAACGCCCTTGAGGACCCGCTACTGTACGTGGATTCCCATATAAATCAATAATAAGAATCCATGATGAGTCCTCTGGAGAGACAAATGAGATCAGATGCGGTATGTCATCTGTACGTGTGCATGGGATCGTAGGGTCATGCACTATCATGCTTCCCACTAAATTGCGGTTGATGGTGTATCTCATTGTCGGAGGATTAGGACTGATCGGTACAGGTTCTTCCTGAACCATGATGTCTAGGTGTTTGTTCAACACCTTAAAGATGATACCGTCCGGTATCGGCAAAGAATTTTGAACAATGCGTATGGTGTATCCCGACCTATGCGTCAGCACTTTGAACTCTACCACTGATCTGATCGGTCTTCATGAACAACTACCATATTTCCTGGCAGGTTGCCCGAGGCTAACCGGTCATGATACGTCAGCATCCGCTGACACGGTGATGCCAACGTCAAGACTGCTATGACCTCTCCCCTAGGTTGCCCCCTATTAACTGATAGATCAGGAGGTCTAGACCTGTTATCTCTAGCTTCTTCCCGAAGCCTAAGGCCAGGGAACGCAGGTGAGATAACTGGAGGCTTGACTGGAGTCGGCGTAGCGGTCTTCTGACCTGTTTGTTTATTACTGGTCACTTCGGGCTTAATTTCCTGCTGCTCTTCCTCAGAGCTACTCTTCTCCGAGGGGTCCGGAGTTGCAGGAGCTGGGACCGCTTTACTGACTCCTGTAGATGTTGAATCTTGAGCCTCCTCAGTCGATTCTTCATCTGATGGTTCATTTTTAACGACTGGTGGTTCTTCCACTCAATTGGCCCTTCGGCTGGTCTTGACTCTCTTCTTTTTAACAGAAAACATTGCTCTCTCCTTACTGCTAGAGGTTGCCGCCGCAGCCTTGACTTCAGGGGTTGGAGCAAGATATACCTTTGGCTGCTCAGGAGGCGGTTTCTTTCCGCCTTCAGGTTTTTCGGACTGAGTCCTTTTTCGACGCTTTGGAGGAGCTGGAGGTTGAGGAATTGTCCGCTTAATGGATCCTTCTTCCTTTTGTTGAAGGCTACGCCCAACTGAGCCCTTAGGACTCTTCTCCTTCGCCTTGATTTTTAAGGCTTTCTTCCTCTCCCTTCTTCCAGAAATAGTACTGGGCTTACTTTCCTCAGTATGCCTTGGAGGCAATACAGCGGAAGGAGGTTCAACCTCGGTACTACTGCGACCCTTGGAGGCACGTTTACTTCGTGGAGGTACTACAACCGGAGCAGAATCGACTGCTCTATTGCTGTGGTCCCTTTTGGTGCGATTACTTCTTGGAGGCGTAGGGGGACGCTTGGTGCACCTTGACACTGTATCCCATGCCGCTTGAGTCGCACCATGTCTACCACTTGCAGTCGCCGTGTGACGAAAAGTAGTTCCCCTACGCGGGACTCGCGCTGGGCTTGGAGTGCGGCGATAATCCTTTGGGGGCTCATCAACCAGTTCATCTTGTTCCGGTGCTTCTGGCCACTCCTCATCCTCTGGGTAGCAAATATTATTGAGTCTCCATGAACCTCGCGGCTTATGGTGGTTCCTCCCCCACCAAGAGCGAGGTGGAGCATGATTTGGTTCGACTGGCCGAGAATATCTAGCAGATTGCCACGAAGGTCGTTTGAGCCACTTGGCTGGCAGCTTTAGCCGCCTTTTTCCTCGGCAGCCGCGAGTACTCGCGGGTCCTTACTGGAGTCGTACTTTGCACCTCCAAAATGGATACAATCCTCCCAACCGTGGTCATCGGATCCACAAATGACGCAATTATTACCTCGATGTTCGTGAGCATACTGACAACGTTGTCCATATTCGCATCTCCCTTCTACAAAGGCAAAGCACTCTGGCTGACCATCCCCAGGTGCAGCGCCCCGTAATCGGTAGTGGATCCTTACCACACTTCCCTCTGGTACTTCTTGAGCGCTCAAGGGAACTCGGGGGTTTATGACTCTTTTTCCACATGTGACATAAACGTCACTGGTTGGGGTTACTGACTTGGAGAGTCTTGACGCCTCCACCATGACATCATACAAGTAATTGGAGCTTTTGCTCTCCAACGCCAACAACTCCTGATTAGGCAACTTCACCCATACTTGCATTCCCCTAACTAGCCCTCTTACTTCAGGCGGTTAATTCCTCATTGCATTTGTAAGCCACTGGTCATCAGTTGCTCATCGTGCTCACAAACTTTCTGGTACTCCTCCTCTTCTCGAGGAGACAGTGCTGGAGCCGTTCTCACTGGTGGGTTGTTTGCGCTAGCACTACTGCTCGCGCTACCAGCGTGGATCACTGACTGCAATTTCGGAGCATTAAGAATAGTTCCAACTGAAGGATGAACCAGCACATCGGAATTTACTCCTTCTAACCATAGGGGGTTATTCGTACTAGGTGGATCCTGCTGCCTAAACACATCGTGAAAAGGTCGAGGCTTTGACCAATTCAACGTGATGGAAGAGATAGGCTCACTCTGGGTAGGTTCGGGGCGCCTACTTTGCAAGGGCCTTGATCTGATGGCACCGAAACGACCATGAACCCTTACTGGCAAAGCCCGAATAATTGCAGGACTAGAGATGAATGGGCGAACGGCGCCAGACGATTGATATCCCTGCAAGAGTTTGATGGCCTCTTCGTACGTGATACCATCTTCCATCAAGTCTTCTGCGTAAATAAAACGCAGGTCAGCAGGAGTATCAATTCCTAAACTATCTAGCATGGGAGCAAGATGTTGGAGGTTGCGTAGCCGCAGAAGGTCATTGATAGAAGCCCCTGGGGCTAATGGCTCCCCGCTTTCTTCAGCTTGAGTGTCAGGCTCCTCATCTTGCGATAGCGAGATAGGCTCTCGCATATCACTAGAGGTTGCCAAACTGGCACTTCGAATGGTTTGCTCCCCCAAGCTAGTATCTTTATCACTAAGATTTCGACCACTGGAGTCGGAACTTTGACGGGCATGGAATCTCCTACCCGATGAACCCACAGAGCCCCATGAAGGACTTGGAGGCGTTCTAGCACTAGCTGGAGTAAGTCGAGTAAATGCGGAAACACGGTTGCCACCACTGACAGAGACATCCTCGTTGCTAGGCACTTGCGTATTTGAAGCCGCTCCTCCTTCAGCTCCAGTGCCACGTTGATTGGCGCCGCCACTGGGACCACCTCCTGTAGGTCAACCACTGGGTTTTTGAGGCTCTGGCTCACCTTCAGAACCTTCCCGGCTCTCGTGAGGCATGTCAGGGTGGAAGTCAGAGGGGGAGAAGCCAATCTCATGATCATAAGGGTCCGGAGTGAGATCAAACAATTCTTGATCATCACACAACTTGAACTCAAGTAAACTATCTTCCTCTATATACGTCTGCTCGCAGATAGGCGCAATCATTGGAATGGCCTCTTGGTTGACCGCCAAATACAACTCTTCTGGTCTAAAGCAGATTGCGTCGTGCATTCTGAGAATAATATGTCTTCCGTCGTACTGGGCTCAATCTGGCTCTTTTGTGAGGACGAGGACGAACACTTTACTAGGTCGATGACCTGATGATGTCGCCGGTGGCGCATCTTCACTAGAGGATGACTCATTTGCATCGCCATTGCGCAATTGCGCTCTCCCCGAGGCTTCTTGCTTCCCAGACCCCTGATCGGTTCTAAAATATGGATCCTCTTTGCGCAGCGGTTCCAAAACAAGCTCAGCGGTTCCAAAAAAAATGAGCGGTTCCAAAAATCTGCAAACCTCGATTTCTGTAGCATGGAGCCTGGTACATAGGATGCACGTAATTCTGGTCACTTCATGCTCAGCTTCGGCTGCTGCGGGTCTCGGGGGTGAAAAAGGTGGAAAAAAGAAACATTACCCCCAAAAAGAAGGAGAGAGAGAGAGAGAGAGATGTATATATATATATATACGTATAACCCAAGCCTAGAAGAATCAAATCGTTTCTTGCATGAGGCCGACCAAGAAGTTCACGTCCTTCTGATATATCATAACCTACGTGTTGGGTCTTCATACATATATACGGGTATTTAAAGTCGAAGCCTAAACCTCTAAACTCTAGATCCTATAAACCCTCATCCCTAAATCTCAGCAAATCCTAAACCCTTAAATCATTAAAGCCCCAAACCCCTAACCCTAGAACCTTAAACAGGGGGATTGTGTTATGTTAGGAATCCTCCATGTCTGAATCCTGCAAGACGGAGTAATGTCGCTCCAATTAAGCGATCGCCTCAAACCTTGACCCCTATATTATAATCGTAGTAGGAAGATTTTCACGATGCCATTGTTCTATATTGTGGTTCCTGCTGCAATCACACGTACTGCTTGATGCAGTTTCGTGCGGTACCTTCAATTAGCGTCTTACAGGTTAGGCCACCATAGAAAGCAAACCCCCCAATATAACAGGAGCTTGAATCATCGTCCTAGACCCAGAGTCCCGAACCCAATACTTTCCAGATTTGTCCTACGTGAAAGTCCTGGGGAATGTACTGGGCCCTCATACTTGTATTATTATCCTTGTGAGCAACATCTGGTCTCTACTGGCCATACAAGCAGGTCCTATTGTAGACAATATAACCAACCTACAACCATCAGCCTGCTACGGAGTCCTCTGACAGGAAACGCTTTTGTGCATGGTCGCTTGCGCTCAAGCAAAGCACAGAAGTCCCCGGTCCGGGAGGTTAGGGTCTAAGCATATAGGGTAGGGGTTCAAGGCATTAGGGTAGAGGAATGTCTATATTTCTTTGGAGTTTTAGGGCAGCAACCCCCCCAAAATGCCGTACCTTGTTGGCCTCCTATAGCGTTATACTTCGCTACACATTTTTTCTAGGGTTTGAAGGGTGAGCTCTGAAGCTCCAGTCTCTTCCAGCTCAGACCAAAACCTGGGCCGGGGCGAGTTTGTTTGGAGGGGTCGAAAAGCCTAGAGGCACAGACTGGGGTGTCCTACGGTTCCATTAGGCACGAGGGTCTAGAGTCGGGTCTTGTTGTTTGCCATGGCTCCCAAAAAGCGGCCTGCCTCACGTACTGGGGACAAGACACGGGCTAGGCTTAACAAGGCTGCTGATGATGGTGAGGGTGCTCTGGAGGATGACTGCGAGGATCCCGAGCCTAGTCGGAAGCCCAAGAAACAAGCAGGGCTAAAGGATCACTTTGTCTTGGCTTCTGCTTTGGCTCCGCATGTCAAGAAGCAATTCGCCATTACTTATCCGGCAAACCGAGAAATGAAGGCTCTGGACAAAGCTAAGCTCTTGTGTGAGTTCGAGGGCTTCACAGAGTATACTTTTGAGTTATGTTTGCTCTTGAGGTTCTGGGTTAGATCTGAGTGTAGCGTGTACTTTTCACTACAGGTTCCCCATTTTCAAGGTCAAGCCAAAGCCTCCTTACCAGCACGAGGGCCCTGAGTCGCACGTGGAACTTCCCCGATGGCATTCTGAAGAAAGCTTTGCTGCATCTGTATACAAACCAGGACGTTGTATTGTTGCCTTCTTTTCTTGCAGCAGATAAACTACAGTGTACCAAACTAAAACTGTGGGCTTCTGAGATTCTTTCTTCCGGTTCTTACTAGCTAGAATATCAGGACAATCACCGACTCAAGGAGGAAGTGAAACAACAGGATAGGGACAGCTGGGCCACTACAATGGCTTTGAGATTGAGCGCAATGTTCAGGCATTATAGTCAGTCAGCTTTGCGATGCAGAAAGTGGATCCCACAGGCTTTTGGGCTTGAAAGGGTTTTTAATTATTCCTGCACGCCCCCAACATGATGGCTTGAAAATACTACTCATTACTAATGGGGAAATTTACACGGTCTACAGGTTATTAGTATTATTGGCATGCCCTACCAGGCTCATTGGAATCCTCCAGTAAAGAAACGTGGCCGCGAAGCAGAACCCGGAGGTGTCAAGAGAAGAGCAAGAGGCAAGCAGCCTCCACAGAATCCACAGGACAGTGTTGCGCGCGCAGAGCCAGTTGCGTCTCCGACGCCGCCCACGCCTTCATCCTTAGCTGGTGCCCTGCAAGACTGTAGCAGGTCGGGGAGCAGTTGCAAGAATAGCACCAGCAGCAGCAGCAGCAGCAGCAGCAGCAGCAGCGCAAGCAATGATGATGAAAATGAACCGCAGCCACAAAAAAGCCAGCAGCTAAACCGCAGAAGGCCACTGCTAGCAGACCGGCTCAGAATGCTGGCGACAACCAGGCAACACAGGTGCAGTCTTCTAATGGAGCAGAATGCTGTGAACTCACGGACTCCTGGATTCGAACTATCATACAAGTAATTCTGCAACAGTTCATCTTGTTGGCCAAAAACATTTGTCCATGCGTTGACAGAAGACCTCCCAAGCCAAAAAATTCTCTCAAGCAGGTTCCACAGAGCAGGGTGGCCATTCTATACATATGCAAGTGAATGTAGAGCGTTGCAGCTTGAGGATGAACCAACCCACCCTACAAACTGGCAAGCGTAGTGAAGCCATAGCAGAGTTTTCCAAACTGGCAACCAAGGAGCACCAGCGTGCCTTCATCGAGGGTGACTGGTTCATGTCTGCCCTGGGCGGGATGATGGGTGAAGACCCTTTCGATCCTACAGCCAGCCACCGCCTCAAATTTTCGACTACTGTTACGCAGGTTCGTGTGTGCTGCATGTAGACAGAACACAAGTTAGTTTGTGCGCTGCAGTTTTTGCACATGTTGTTGGCGATCCAGGTAAGCCCGCTACATGCGATAAGGAGCAGGTAGCGTGAGCATCACTATAGGAAGGGCCCGCTAGCTTCAATGCTTGGGGGCGCCTAACATGCAGTCCATGTGGTAAAAAGTCTGACATGTCCTCTGGCCCCATGGATTCTGATGATGAGTGGCTGGGTGAACTGCTTCAGCAAAGCGGGTCGCAAACTACTGAATACAACCCTGCTGGCTATTGGATGTGCCGCCCCGAACCTTCTTTGGGTACTCCGCCTCGAACCTCACCCCATGTTTCAAGCAAAGCTTTTTTGGAATCTGTTGATTGAAAAATAAGACCTTGCGTGTTTATAATCCTGCCTCCAATTCAACACACAGTATGGACATTGTCATGAAGAATCCAATAAAATAAGAAGTTGTTGCAAGTTAGGGGGGCTTCCAACACAGGGATGACTCACCAGGATTATGGCCACTGTTTGATTGGTACAAAGTTGTCCTAGCAGTATGGGCCCCAGCAATATAACAATGAACAACGTACAGCTCCCCAAGAAACACAAAAGACTGACATTATGAAGGTGTACTTCAATACCGAGCCCGTTGGGCCCCACAATGGTCAATAGAAGTGGGCCTCCTAATCTTACAAATATGTTGCTTGATCCTTGAAGTTGCACTCCCGCACAAGCCTCATAGCGTGATGAATCAGTAAGCCACCACACAGGACCATTACTCTAAGAAAATGTGTGACATTTAGCCACTAACCCAAATATGAACCAGATGTCCAACCCCAGAGCTTTTGAAATCAACCCATAAGTCCCAAGATGCAACGCAAGGCAACCTAGACTTTTCTTATATTCACAGCCCTCAAAGGGCAGGGCTCTAAAACTACCAGCACGGCAAACCTAACCTTTACCCTAAACCCTGAACCCCAAACCCTACACCCTAACATTCCTTAAACTTCCGAGATCCTAAGCCTCAGAAGTACCCACGCAAATCAACATGGAAACTTACACACGTAGGGCCCTACACCAAAACCAAAACCCTGAACCCCATACCTTAGACTGCCAGCTCTACAACCCAGATCTTAAACCCTAAGCCCTAAGCCCTATAAAGACGCCAAATGATGGTCCACCTCTTTGCTGCGGTGGTCGAGCTGCGATCCGAATCTCGGCCATTTATATGGCGTGCAAAACTGTGGAGGACGCCACCCCAACTAGAATCACGCCGCTATCTATAGTAGCTGTGATTTTTCATGATAGTGTGTAGGCTAGACCACAACCTCAAGGGCCAGTCTCCTGTACATTGCCTAGGGAAGCAAGAGCAGAGTCCAACGCATTGAGCAAGTCATATGCCGAAGTGATACCCACTGTCATCACATCATCTTCTTCAACAGAATCCGGCACATCCAAAATGGTGATGGAGCGTCTAGGTTGACAAGCCAAACACCCCTAAACACCCCAGATTAGCCCGTGGGTACCCTAATTGGTTGATCGCGGGGAATATTCAAGAAAACTAAAACGTACACAACAAGCGAGACAGGAAATTTTGCTGTTTGGGGTCCAGATGCGTCACGCGTCTCAAAGCTGGCCGCTGCTGGGGCATGGGAGGGATGAATCCGACACTTGCCAAGATCTCGAGAAGCGTGTTCAGTGGCAGGCGCTTAGGGAGGGCACCATGGCGCGTCGAATCCTCCCAGGCCTCCATGACAGCCAAGCAAAATTGTGGCGTGTATGCCCCCGTGGCCTTGAGCCCCGGGCCCCCACTGATACGTCCACTTGGAGTTCGCTTGTATGCCGCTGGCCTCCGCTTGTTTTCCAAAAAACGCTTCTTGCCGAAACGTCTCGCAAAAGGCGAGAGGAGAACCACTTCCATCCAGGTTTTGCTTTTGAGCTTCCCCCATAAGGATGCCTGCAAACAGGAGTGGGCATGGGGCATATTATTGCTGGGAGTAGGGTGGAGAAGCTAAACCGCACTACGAACGATGGGGGGATTTCTAGGGTCACATCGAGGGGTAAAGGGGGTAGAGGTATAGACGGTATAGAGGGTTGGAGAGGATTAAAGAGGTTTTTGAAAATATTCCAGGCCTTTCTGGCCAGCTCTCTTTTCTGGGACCAGATGCGACGGAGTTTGGCACACTTTGGCATATTCGATAGAAGGTATGTTGGTTTTGGAATCACGTTTCCGAAACTCTTCATCCAAGTGACTATGCGTCGTAAGCCCAAAACATTACAAAGGGTCGACAACCAACTGTAATTTCTCATTACAGATGAGGACGGTTGTTCCACTATGAAAAACACTTTTCTCTGGTGCGCAAGTGCCAACAAGAACCCAGCAAACTCCCGTACGTACTTCAGGATCTCGGGCAAGTTCTCGCGAGCGTCGAACAGAGCTGGGTCGCCGCCGAAGGCCATGGTCACTGATCTAATTGCCCTTGCTCTTCTTACTTGAGATGGTTTCTAGCATTTGAACTTTGCGATAAACAGCCATTGCCCAACCCCGTCTATGAACAGAACGGCAGACCCTTGCGATGCAACCATTGTAAGATTCATCCACATACGTGGCGTACATTCGCGGGTTTCCTTTGCGAAGTGATCTTGAGGAGATTCTGGTAGATGAGCTTCTGTACATTTGCATCCGGCACAAGAATCTCCTACAACAGGGGCCCCGTAAGACAAATCCTTGGAACTTCGGGGGGAATGACAAGGCGTAAAATGATGTGTGTTATTCCTTACACAGGTCCCCTTTGAGGTCAGAGGGTTGCACACTGTCAGAAACTATTTGTCCTTGAAGTTTCTCGCCAGGGTGGCAGCATAAGCAGCATCGTCAAATTCGGGGTAGGGGCAGGTTCTCAAAGAGAAGTGACCCACCTTCGTGAGTTCTGTTTTCTTAGCGAAGCAACAAGGACAGCAGTGAAGACTATGGCTCCAAGTTCTCAGGCCAATCAGCTCAACTAGCGCGGGCCAATCACACTTCAAGTCACAGATTGGGGTGCGAATATCACGGTGTCGGGCACACATGTCTGCTTTGAAGAACTCCAGCAAAGGAAATACAGAGCACCACCCCCTGCATCCACATTGGCAAAGGTCGGAAAGGCCTCAAGCTTTGGGAATTAATTCCATTTTGGGCAATAAAATCTGGGTTTCTCCGCAAATGAAGCATGGGATTCCTAGGGGGTTTATTTTTCTTTGGACATGACCAAGAGGCGTATCAACCACAGAAGTCGCTGCTTCTTGGTGCGGAGGTTGGTGATATAGAACCCCAGGAAATTTTCATTCTTCGTGTACTGCACGCCGTCAAAGTAGACACTCAAATTGCACGATATGCTCTCGTTAAAAACCTTCTTCCAAAGCTTGAAGTGTTACGGGGTGTCGTTCATAGAGGTCTCCCAATTCATTGTCGCATTGAGAACTGCTGGCAACAAATGCCTCATCAAGATTAGCCTGCGAATCATCACCAAGTAGTTGGAGATCCCGAAGTTCATCCCTAATCAATGATGAGGCCACTCTTGTGGGGTGATGCGCAACTTCCCTTCCCAAGCTCTTCTTGCATTGCATAGGAGCCGGGACCCATTCAACATGCGGTTCTGGAAATTCCTTTCGCAGATGGCACCTTTCAGGATTGATGGTGGGCTTGGGTTGTCAGGAAAGGTTTTGTGAAAATGGGACCCCATATAACTATGTAGCGCGTTACTCAAGGTTGGGGAGTAGGGCCTCAAGTGTTCTGCTGCATGACGGGAGGCATGCCTGGGATTCAGAGCAAGCTCATCTGCGCCGAGGCCCCCAGATTGAGAGTGATAATGAGCCAGCAGGCACGTATCCGCAGCCGAGAAAGTACCATCAGTGTATCTTTGGATCAAGAAATCTCTGAATTCTTCGCCTGCTTTTTTTCGTTGCTCTAGCTCATCCTCTGCCAGCAAGTCATCAGTGGAAATGGAATAGGCTGCTGACGCTAGTTCCGCTCGGGCACGTTTGAAACTCATGAAAGGGTCAAGCTACGAGGCACTAGCAAACATACTGGGGGTTCAAGCTCATTAAAACCTAGACTTTGAAAGTTGGGGTGAGGCTAGGGAAAGTGGGTTGCTTGGCTGCGGGTATTTTACGGTATGCATTGTCCTGCTCTTGGGCCCTTCGACAAATAAAGAATGAAACGTGGGTCGCTCATGCTGCCCAGTGCAACATCGGAAGAGCAGTCATGAAACTCATGCACCAATAAGGTTCGTTGCTGTGAAAATGCAGGCTCCCTCGAGGCACCTTTTTTCACAAGGATTCCCCACGTGTAGCGATGCCTCGCCCTAATGTTGTGATCATTCGCTGATACGTACAATGATCCTAGCAACCGTGCAAGCAGCAGTCATGCCATCATTCTGGAGGTTTGCGGAGGCCCCAGTCTTGACAACATATGAGAAGGATTCCAAACATTCAGAACAAACACAACCCGCTAATTAGATCTCGCTACTCGAAAAGAAACCCGGTCCCTGATCAACTGTCCCTCCCCGTGCATGCGTAGACGAGTGAGTGTACAGGTCCCTCCCGGGTCATTGCGCAAGGCCTAGGAAAGTTGGGATTTTTCTTTGAGAGAATTCCTGCCTAAAAAATCTACTTCGTACCTCCTACATGTGTTGGATAATGTACTTCCCAGGCCCCTGCAATAAACCCTAGGCCCTAGATCCCCCAATGAAGCATGGATGCTGCTCGCCCAAAACCCTTCACCCAGGATGCCTGCCTGAATCTCAGGCCTGCAAGCTGGCGCTCGAGTCACCGCGCTTCGCGCTACGCTTGGGCCTTGCCTTGCCCTTAGGCTTAGCTGTAGGAGCCGAAACCAACGCGCTCGCACCCTTCTTGGCTGACGCCATCTGATCGATCTGCAAGGCCGCCTCGGACATGACCTGGATCTTGGGTCCCAAACTCGTGATATACTCCAGGAGTTTGGGAACGTACTGATCATCCAGGTCCTTGCGAGCTAGGCCATCTCTTTCTGACTCAAGGCTGCCACCTTGAAGTTCTGGAAATGCGGCTGGTCCGCATACACCTTGAGAACAGCTGTTCGGGCCTCCTTGTATGTCAGGATTGCATCTTTTGCCCACGTCCACCAGGAAGGGTTCTTGGTGACCTCCGCCGTGATGGTCGTCATCCGATTGTCACTGCTTTGCTCCATGGCCAAGAACTCTTTGACCTCCTTCTCGTACTTGGTCGTGGTGTTCTGAGTCCTTGGCTTCTTGGTGTTGCTGCTACCCTTGGCCTTTTGGCCCTCATCATCACCATCATCCTCCTGCGTGCGCTTCCGGGCACTGGGAGGCGCCGGCGGGGGCGGGGCATTGGTGCCATCCCCACCCAGCTTTGGAGCTGCAGCCGGAAGGCTGTCGTAGAGAGACGCGTAGCCTTTGATCCCCAAATCGGACTCAGCAACCATCTTCTCAGTAACCTGCTGGATCTTTTTCCCCTTGGCGGCCGCAAAGGCCCTGATTGCACGGGAAATCTCGACCTTGGCAGCCCACGAACCATCAACGGCATCCTTGGACTCGACCGTCACAACATTTGCCCACTCCTGAGCACTCGATGTGGTAACCAATCTCTCGACCCAGAAGTACGTATCGGCCTGCAGCCAATCGTTGTAGAGGACACAGAACTCCTGCCATAGGGTTGGACTGACTATCCCCATATGATAGTACATGGTTAGATCACCTCATGAACCTCCCATAGCAAACCGAATATGTGCAGAACAGTTGTTCCCCAAAACAAAACTCCTTCAAGTCATCGCGCTCACACATGGACACGTAGTGCTCCGTTTGCTTGGCGGCATCCGGGTGGTCTCCACCAAGAATGCCCTGAATCTGGAGCTTCGTTTTGAAGCTGCCCACTTCATCACGCCTTTTGCGAAAGGAGAGGGTGGTGCTCCTACGCACGGTTGTAAAGTCGAACGACTTTGTGGCCATCCATGCCTTCCTAAACTCCACCTTCAGATTGTCAAGCAGCACAGTGTATGCCTCGCGCATGTCGGGCCTCCACTGCATGGCTCTCTTTAGGGACTGTGCTCCAGGCCCTCTAGCTGAAGTATCCTTCCCAAAAGTAGCCCAGTGAAAGGGTCCTTCTGCAGACTGAAGCACCTGTTCTGCTGACACTTTGCTTGGATCAACGTTGTGATGCTTTGCAAAGTTCTGGATAGCCAAGGTCATGTCAAGGCCTTTGGGAACCTGCTCCGCTGTCACTGGCTCCTGTGTCGGGTGTGGTGGAGGCGCGCCCTCCTGACCCGGCCCAGCACCTGCACTTTGGTCTTCACTGGCAAGGGAGGATAGGTCCAACTCAGTCACACTGCTGAGCTGGTCATAGGGTCCTGGTAGCACCAAAGTATCTGCCTCATCCAAGGCATTAGAGCTAGCACTTTGTGTAGGGGCACGATCCATCGCAGACATGCCACCCTGGGCTAATAAAAGCTGCTGAGGCCAAGCTATGTTTATAGCAGGGCCCAAAAATCTTCCTTCAGAAGGAGGGTTGCAGCTGACTTGACCTGCAATACAAACCGGGCGAGGCTTGGAGAACCGATGCTCGTGCTCGTGTGGCGATGACGAGATGATGTCTGGGTCTCGCAAGCAAAGTTTGGGTTCCAACACATGATTTTCGACTTTTGGATGGCTCTTAGGGGCTCATCGCGGGGCTCATCGAGTAGGCTGTCTAGGACCTCATTGTTTTAATGCTCTCTAAACTAGTAGGACCTCATTGGCTCCCGGCGGGGGGGGTCATCGGGGGGCTCATCGGGGGGCTCATCGGGTGGTGGTTTCCTAGGACCTCATTGTTTAAATCCTCTCCAAACTACTAGGACCTCATCGGGTCATCGGCGTTCTAGCTAATTTTTCAACATTTCGAGCACTTAATGGTTTCTCGCAAAACAGACGATGTTTTGTGTCCGGGCACAGATCATAGTTGGTACTCCTCGCAAAACGAGCAACGGGCAGCGGATCTGAAAATGGAACCCCTGGATAAGCTTCTACGTAGTGCTTAATACGATAGTATGACAATAATATATGCGTAGCCGGCCTGATCGAGTTATATATTATGTATAGGTTATGTGGGACCCCGAAACAATAGCTCTGTATGTATTCTCTCTTTATATACATATATATATATAAAGCAGTAGGTTTGGGGGAGGGGTTCCATGTCTAGATCCCAATCCTGCAACATGCGCCAGCATCCTTCGACGGCACTCGCTATATGGCGGCTTCCCAGGGTTGTTAGGGTTCATCAGGGTTTAGGGTTTAAGGTTTCGGGCTATTTCTTTTATGTAGGGTACACATATATATATAATTGGATCATATATAATAAATAATATATAAACCTACATATAAAAGGACCGCCTATGGGAAGGGTTAGGGTTCTACGTACACACCGCGTTGACCACTGGATCCAAGAATGGAACCTCTTGATATATATGTGTATCTAGATAGCCTCTCACCCCAGGCGTCCTAATTATATTAGTGCCAGGGAAAATAGGAAGCATCCCAAAATGGAACCCCAATAATCCGCTTCTTATATATATATATATAGCGACTAATACAGGGTCTTAGGGGGGGGTTCCATTTTTTAGATCCTATATATATTAATTACCCCAGCGTACATATATAGTCGCAGCTATAATATATATTATTATATCATATCATGAATACTACGATATGGGAGCCCAGGGGATGTTATTCTTGTGTTTTTAGATTGTTGACAAGGCAAAACGGTTCCGTTTTTGGATCCAGAAGCTATCTTGCTAGGCTTGGGGTTGAATAATCTTATACATCGAATAAAGGGTCAGCTTATACTATATGGGGTTGGACACAATCCTGCAAGCTGCGCCGCCCAAGGCATTACGATGTCGCGTGCCGGCGACCAGACAAGATGCTGATCCCTGGCGTGGAAATCAATATATATATATAGCTGCCTTCCGGGGACTGGAACCACTGTAGCTATGGGGGATTTTACCTACAGCTCTATAGGATCCTGACAAACAATTTGACTTGAACACCGTACCGGGCCCCCTCCATGAAAACCGCGAGAGACTGATCCCCCTAAGTATAATACAAATATATATAGGTTCGGTTACATCTATATAAATAAGCCGCCTTGGCAGAATCCCGAAGGCAACATTTATACACATAGCCGCCCCTCATCAAGATTTATCAGAAGCACGCCAGGCTCAGCCATACTTGCCCATTGCTACCATGATGAAAAGTACGGTAAGAATGGCTTTCAAGCGTGAGTAATCAGACTTGCTTTGGGTTCTTCACATTCATGGGCCCCGGTGAAGACAACCACCAATAACGTACCCCTAAATTTCAAGAAGACCTATAATCGAGTTTCTTCTGTACACTATATGGCACACTCATATACCCAGCAGTCTGCAAGAAGCTCACCGTTCGCAGGAAAATTAAACAGCCAGCGTAGCAAGGTCCTGGGAGTGTCAGAACACTAGGTAAGAGTACTCAACCCCAAGTACCGAAAATCACCTCTAGCCTGAATGATCCCCACTCTATGGCGCACAGAAATCTACAGACAAGGCTACAGACCCTGGACCCAGCACGCAGCGCATTAAAAGGAGCGGCGTCGTCACCCCCAAATCACCACACAGGTACCTCCAGAAAAAAGCCCGCCTGGGTCCAGTTCTTCTTTGAAAAGAACATACTTTGGCGCAGTAGTCTATAGCTGATGGCCTACACAAGTATCCCTGGAACGAATTGTCCATATCAGCGGACTGGCAGCAAAATGAGGCACCTGCTACTATGGATGGGAGGCAGCTTGCACGTACACTGCACGCAAATCGAGGAGGAGCGACTTGCTAGGATTTCTTTGGGATGAGGTGTGGTGTAGTCTAGGCTAATCACCAAAACAGAGTATGGGGATAGCTGGTAACAATCACACATAGGTAAACTTGGTGCTGCTCATGTGTGGAACGTCTTCAAATAGATTCACAACCTGTTGGGGAAAACAGATACTCACCTTCAATCTTGCTCGTCCTCATTGGCTCCACCAGGGTTCAGAAGGCTTGAGGCGGCAGCTGCGAGGCCATCCAAACCTGAGACGAAATGGTTTGGTTTGAGGAGGGTCAAGTCTCTATTCTGGGGTCTATGATCACTATTCGGGGTCTACTCGGGCTCCATTTGGGGGTCTATCTGGGGTCTACTATTGGTCTTAGCGAGCAGTTAAAATTTAACTGCGCGGTCTACTTCACTGTTTGGGGTCTATTTTCACTATTCGGGGTCTGTTTAGGGTCTATTTAGGGGTCTATGATATTTATTCGGTTGGAATTGCTAGGCTGTCTTGCGGGCTCAGGATAGAAACGCTGAAAACGACATGTGCTCCCTCACTATCTTTATTGTCGTGGTATCTGTCCCAGAAGCCGTCTGCTTCGTCCTCGTCGTCTTCCTCGTCCTCGTCATCCTGATTCTCCTCGTCCTGCTCTGCTTGCTTGTGCCCCTGAGGCGGCTCGCCCGACCTCGGAAAATTCTGTCACACGGTAATAAATGAACAAGCTGGAATTGTTCAGGAATAGAGAAAACAGAAGAGTCTGTCCAAAAGCCAAAGGACGGGGCGGGAGGGAATGGTGGGACAAGCTCCTTCGCAACAGTCTTCCAAGGGAGAGGGCCGTTCTTCTCGAAATCGTGCTTGCCTTCCTCCGCGTACTGGATCAGCGCGTCCCTGCACTCTTTATAATTTATCCCTGTCGGGCTGCAGCTCATGTGCGTGAAGGCGTTGGCAAAGGTGGTGTCATAGCGCAGTGCGCGGTCATAGCATCCTTGACCACGATTTGGAAGCGTTGTTTGAACTTGAAGGACGGGTCGTACCTGTCCTCACGAACCTCAACCCTAACGACTGGGTTACCCTTGCCCTGTTTAGAATACTTGCAGCGGACAGCGTCTAGCAGGTAATCCTTGACAGGTTTGGGTTCAGCCTTTGCTTTAGCCGCTTTTTTGGGGGCAACCTTCTCTTTCACTTCCTGCGAGACACGCTCGGGAGGCTGACTGTTCTTGCCGCCAGCAAACTTCTGCAGGTCCGCCGGGACGAGAGGCGTAGTCCACTTCTTGAAGTCAGACGGAAAGTTGACAACAACGATGTTGGGGTTGTCATCCGGCACGTGAGGCTCCAAGGACCGCTCACAGCCCCAGGTGTGTTGTCTCAGTCCTCGCCCCAACTGGTCAGACCACCAGATGTCGCCAACAGCCTTCACCTCGAGTGGAGGTTGGTCAGGCCTCCTATGCTTCTCATCAAAGTACTTGACCGTCTTTGGCCTCTGAAGAGCCTGGCTAGGTTCAGCCTCATTCGTCTTATTCTCCTTTGTCGCAAGCGCTGACGCTCGAGGCTTCTTTGCTGCAGGCTTGGTATCATCAGCATCGGTCTTCTCTGGGGGAGCTTTTTTGCTTGACTTCGTGGCCTTCTCTGCTGGCTTGGTATCATCAGCATTGCGGGGATCTTTTTTGCTTGACTTCGTGGCCTTCTCTGCTGGCTTTGTCCTTTCACCCCCTTGGCTTCCCCTCTGACTCGGCTCTTGCTGATCAACAGGAGGTGGTGGCGCAGCTGTACTGGGCCGCACTGGAGCAGCTGGCGTCATCGAGTAGCTCGCTGAAGAATCTGAGTCATTGGCTATGCACGGGTAAGGCAGTATTGTGAAATGTACCAGGGCAGGGTTGTGGTTTTGGGATTTTGGATTTAGGCCCATCAGAAAGCTTTAAAAAATCAAGGGCTACTTTGAGAAGGTTCTGGCCATGCCATTCTGAACTTTCATTTTTGACATACTTAGCAGAGCCCCGGCACCCATCTTAACATTCAAGGAGTGTTCGATGAAGCTTTAATTTCTTCGGACGCCCAAAACACAAAACCAAATTGCCCTTCCACCTGCATGAACCCTGGAACCCCAGGCATGGGCGTAGTCTTATTGTGTAGCACAAGGAGCCTTGCCTAGCCACCTACGAAAATGTCCGTGCACTACAGCCCTAATCTTGGTTGTGTTTCGATAAGGCTTCCATAATAGAACAAGATGGCGGCACAATGGGTCCTAGGCCCTAGTAGCCTGACAACTTCTTTTTGGCTCGTGAATCTCAGCTCAAGTCCAGGGAATAGGCTCCTGGAAAACTTCAGGACGTTTTGTTGGCAGCAAGCAGACCGTCTATTCTGGCAGCTTTGAGACAGCAACGTAAATGAAGAAGGGCCCGCAATCCTTTGCAACTGCCTCTCCACCCCCTGCTTCATTGAGGCACCGGGGATCGGCGTGGTATTTGGAAATGAGTGCTGCTTCTAAGTATGCAGCAGCTTCTCCGTGCTCCAGAATTGCCAAAGCTTTCAAGTAGCAAAACTTTGGAAATCGCACACGCTGGTATCCGTACTCTCGGTTGCACCACCTGTGCACAGGGTGCAAAGTGAGACCAAGTTTGTAGCGAACATTGCAGGGAAGATCTTCTATCACAGAATGACAGTGAGATAGGACCTTGCACGCCAAAGTGGACTTTGTGGCCACATGAAGTATTACCTGCGGCTCCTGTAATATGTCATTGACAATCTCACGCACCACAGGGAAACTATGCCAAACATCAGGAACCAAGGTTTTCCAGTAATTCGTGGAAGCCAACTTCTCCGAAGCTGCTCTCCGCACTACCACTGTCCCAGGCACATGGTCTGTCGAGGGCAGGCCACCTGGGAGGGCTACTTGGCAACGTTGCTTTCATTAGCTCACACATACGGAAGAGATCCCAGGCATGTTTCGAGACTCAAATTAAACTCAAGCCCCAAGCCCTGTAGAACTCACAAACCCCATCTCACTCCCTAACGCATATTGCTTTCCAGAATCCCTGCAGCCCCAAGATTCCACGACTCACATTCTTCCCACAAACCCTGGCCTTGTAGATTAGGATTATATATCATGAAATTCTGTTATTTACCTAAAAATTCACGGCCAACCGCCACGTATGAAAAAATACATATATATACCTGTAGCGCAAAAGACTCCTGCGCAAAACCCTCTATATATAACTTATTCTGGTGGCGGTTGGCCTTTTTTTGCCAGAAGCATCATGAGCATCATCAAATCTTTGGCTCAAGGCACATGCGTGAGATGAAAACTGCTAGGTTTTGAGTGCGCTTCTTCTTGTCTGCAGATTTGTGATTGGTCATGGTAATTACCATGATGTGCATGTTCTGCCATCTTTGCTCAAACGTTGATTTCGGTTCCAAAAAAGTAGGGGTTCCAAAATTGAAGTGGCGGTTCCAAAACTCAATTTTGCAGGGGGTTCCATTTTTTGGATCCCATCGGGGGTCTGGGTTTTTACTGCCCCCGAGTGGACGCATCTGCTGGCGGATCTTCATCCACAGGAGGTGCTCGCTCTTGTGGGCTACACACCGACTGAGAACTTAGGCCTAAATACCGAGTAAGACTACTCACCCTGGGCCATAAAGAAGCTAGCCTTCCCGGTTGCGCTTAAGCGCTGGCCCTCCCATTTTCTGAATTTTGAAGATGTGGCTGGTACCCCCCCCGTACCTGCGTTCGGAGAAGGGAGGTTCCCACCTGAAGCCGCGCGTTAGGGGAAAACTCTAATGGAGGCATATCTTCTTCAGAGGAAGACTGCGTAGGGGTATGTCTTGCCCTGCCAACGATAACACGTCGCTCTGGGAACCCACTCCAGCGCCTCATTTCGGAGTCTTCACTGTCTCCGCTGGATGGTCCTTCCCCTTGGCGAAGATTATGCCTAACAGGGCAACCGTGAGGTCTAGGAGCGAAGACAGGACTGAGACTGCGAACGGTAGGACGTTCTTCCTCTTGGGTTTGCTCAGCCTTTTGGTCTTCCTTTTGTGTAGCCAGTGCTGCTGTGCTGCTTCAAACTTCTTCCGGCCGCGAGAACTGGCCTCAGACTGTGAAGCAGCTTGCTGAAGAGAAGGCATTACCACTGGTGCCTTTGGTGACAGTGGTGCGGCAGCACTAAGCTCGACTGATGCATTGGGGGAATCAGGCAAGGGATTGCCGAGCTCATTATACTGGTCTTCTAATGAAGAGGGTTTACTATGCTCTGGTGGACGAGGGCTGCCAATATAATGGTGCTGCGCAGTATCCGCAGCCATGGCATCTAGCGGAAAAGGCGGCGCTCGAGAGGATCCAGCGCATGCACTAGGTGCCTAGCGTAACCCAACACATTAGGCCCAGAAGCCGTAGCACTGACTACAGAAGAAACTAGCACTGAACCTGGAAGTATTGTTTGAGCGCCCTCAGAAGATGAAGGTTCTGCTAGCGTAGAGCCCGTATGAAACCGATGGATCCAGGCAATCAAATAGTGCTTATTCTTTACTATAGTCATAATATCATCCACGACTCCTGCAAGATAGCTGTCATATAATCACTTCAGGCTCGGTGTACTGCATGCGTGTCAAAGCTGCAGTAATAGATTTCCTCGCCGTGAACTCCCTTTGCTCAAACTTTGTAGATCAACGCCGCGTCTGATCCAGAATAGGAAAGGCTGGCGGTGATAGAGGTCTCCGGTTTGAGCTCAAACCCCCGGTGGTTGTCTCAGGAACGTCCTCCGACATAGACATGTCGGCCCAGGAGTTGCGGCCTGCATCCTCACCAGAGCGGTCCGCTTTAACACTGGGGTCAGGGGCATTATCACTGGGAGTAACCACTTGCTGATGCTGGGAGAATAGGGCAGTACTAGTACTCTTTGCTGCAGCAGCATGCACACTGGCCAGAGATGCGCTAGGCATATGGCCCAGTGGGATTGACTGCCGGAACCTTTCAGGCAGCTCAGGCAGAGTTCGTGCGGCGAGAAGCTGCTCATAACCTTTAGTGCTTGAGTGAGGTGCGTTTACCCCGCCGCCAGCGGTAACACTGGACGAAAGGTAGGGTAAAACTTGCCGAACCACTGCGCCCCATTCTCTTCTTTTTTAGGCAACTGAGGGTGAGCTTTTGCCGGTAATGGAGGCCACTAGAGGCTGTCTGCTGAGTTTCCTCATCGCAAGGAGGGAATTGTGGTTCCTTCACAACACTGGCTGTGACGCGATGAGTACTGGAGGTGGAGACTTAAAATCCGATGGATCTTCAGGTTCATTGCCTCCTGAAGTGTGCATGCTTGCAGGTATACTCATACCTACATGTGCCATCTCTCCAGTGCGTGCACATCTTTCTACCCTGGGTAGGTATCCCACAAACATCTCCCTGCGGGTTCAGGTCACGAAACCTCCAGCCTGGTGGTGCGCTCCATTCATTGTGCTTAAAGCTACACATATATCCTTGATTACACGTGCCACGAGCGTAGTGTATGCATGGAGGCCTGCTGCGCGTTCTACGCCAGTGGTCATCACGGAGTAGACCCGAAGAGGGAATGTTCGGCTGAGGAGGTGATGAAGAAGGGCCTTTATTACCTCTATCAGGGGGTCGTTGATCGCTATCTGTATCATTCGGCACTTCTTCAAGCTCTAGGACTCTAGGTCTTCGGGCCCTCTACATATCAGATTCGGACCTCGAAAACCTATTACTTCAACGTCAAGCAACTCATCCCCTGCACGGAGGCGATGTAGTTGTGCAGGAGGCTCAACCAACATAGCCGAGTATTCACCTGGCTTGGTTGTCATCAAGACTTCTTTGGCTTGACAGTCATAAGACAAAACGATGGCAGCGAAGCGATCGCCTGTCTGTACCTCCAGTACATCCCACTCATCGTCACTTGCCTGTTGAATTGATTTAAACTCAGGCTCAGAGTGAATTGGCAGACAACTATCTCCGTCACATACTACGTATTTCTCTGTGACCTCTATTACTGGCACTTCAGTCACTGCATCCCCTACTTGCGTGAGCTTTGGTACTCTCACTCTGGCACACATGCGGATTCAGATACCATCATCTGTTTTGCCCCATAAGTAGGCTTTCCGCAATGCCACCACTTCAAAGGTGATAACGTCACCATTTAGAACTGAGGATGGCGTCGTCCACTCTCCAAGAGCATCTTCTTCTTGAGAAGGATCTCTCTCCGGTTCCGGAGGTATAACTTCTAGTGGCATCCGACCATCCGCGTCCAAATACCGATCACCACCATAAGCTAACATCATGGCAATTCGCCCGGTTGATCCATAAGGTTCCGTAACTGCTCTAGCGTTTGAAACGTGGAACCCTGGATTGGGATGAAACCATATCTCACCCATCTCGATAGACCAAACCATGACCTTTTCTCGACACACACGCTCTATGTCTACCACGTACTCCGGCACTTTCGGCCTTTCTTTCAGAGGGTTGAAGGTCGACGGACCCGTAGTACTTGAGGGTGTACAGACCTCAGAGGAAGAACCTGAACCCCTGCCTCTAGCAGAGTGGTTCCCTCAATGTGAAGGCTTGTTGAGATCAAAGCATCGGCCTATTTTACCAACGTTTGAGGAATTCGGGGTAATAGGTAAAACTGAGACGAGGTTGATCGATTTCACTACTGATCAGTGTCGTGATTTTTATGAGAATGGGTTGCTTTTGTCTAGACAAGCCAGGGAGTGGCATGTAGGCGCGGAGCTCATAGCACGCCACTCCAAGGGGCGCTACACAAGTCATCACGGCGCGTGTCATAGCCTGCCGTCCAATGATACTCCCTGCAAAGGATATGAAAATTGGATTCTGTGGTACGTAGCCGGAATCCTGGCACCTGGCTTCCATGGCAAGATTGCCAATCCAATGAAGGGTGGAGCCACGGTGGAGCATACATTGAGGGAGTCCTTACCAAGTGGAAAGCATCCCCGGGGGATCCTAATACCTCGGAAAGCCGAACGTTGAGGCTGCAGAAGAAACCTGAAAAGGTTCAATGGTTTCAAGATATTCGTAGGTTGCTTATGACGCTTACTGATATGTAGAATGATTGCCCAAGACTTGCAGCACAGCTGCGCAGAGTGTCAAGTTGGGAATCTCTTGAAACTCTTTGCGCCCAGTATATTCAACAGGATCCACAACTGCCTCCGTACTCTCCCTCCAGTTATAGTGCTCCAGAAATTATTTTCCAAGGGGCAGTAACCAGTCAGCAAGACCTTCCACGCAAAGTAATCCACGAGCCACGTGCCAACAAGGTGTTCAAGTGAGCTGGCGGCTCCAAGCACCCCTCCTGTTCAAGAGGAAGTTTCGACGGGAAGTCAAACTCCAGTTGTAAAAGACCCGCCTACGGCCAGCAGTTCATCTACTGCTCCGGCTCAACAGCCAGACCTACCCTCTAAGGCTTCAGCAGGCAGGTTCAGTGTCGAACCAGTATTCAGGACCTGTGGTCCAATCTGCTGTTAGTCAGTCACTTTTCGATTCTGCAATAGCTGGGTCATTCTTGAATAGTCAGGTTGTAGGGCCCCCTAGTGGTGACCATGATGGTTTAGGGCATAGTTATGGCTGTCTACTTCCTGCGGAGCTCGATATGTGGGCCCAAAGTAATATTGGCTCGGTGCCTGTGGATGAATCCAAAGAGCCTCACCTTCGTGTCTTGCGTGAAAGGCTTAAAAGGGTTCAGCTGGGAAGGCAATACCTGCAGTATGAACTACAGTCACAAATGGCAAACCCTATGGCTGACGGCCACTTTATGGGGGAGGCCCAGACCGCAGTGTCATCTGCAGTGCCATCGCAACAACTAACAGGCAACAAACCGTCGTTGCCTCCCGGATTGGGACAAGGAAGCAAGCGTAGTCGGATGAATGTGAGGCCCTCCCCATACCCAATTTCAAGGCAGGAGCGGGAGCAAGGCCCACCATCACCTCCGTTATGCCCTTCGCAGGTTTAGAAAATTCTACTCCATCTTCTGGTGGTTTTGTTCCCTTGGAAGCCATACCAGGTGATGTAAAAGAGGAAAGTCCTCAAAATCCAGTAACATCGGTCAGTGCCGAGGTGCCTCCAGTTGTATCAGTTGGAACTGCGTCGCCTCGTGAAGGTGACCAGCCGGAAATACCGGTAGAGGATCCAACAAGCACCCCAACGCCTGTAGTGGGTATTGCTCCGGCGGAGTTTAGTGGTCAGGATAGTCCAGAGGTAGCCAATGATCCAACAATGAAGGAAAACCAACAACCTCTTGGACTGCAGAACCTCACGCCTGAACCTGGGCATAGCTTGAAAACCATATAATTTATGGATTTTGTTGGTTTTCATATGGTTTGGTAATGAAAAGGTATTGGAATTCATGGGTTTTGTTGGTTTTTGCATGGGTTGTTGGCATTCACCTTCACGGAAGTATGGAAAACCAACAAAATCCATGAATGCCTTTATTCTGAGGAATAGTTTGAAACCATATAATTTATGGATTTTGTTGGTTTCAATATGGGGGTTTTGTTGGTTTTTGCATGGGTTGTTGGCATTCACCTTCACAGAAGTATGGAAAACCAACAAAATTCATGAATTCCTTTGTTCTGAGGAATAGTTTGAAACCATATAATTTATGGATTTTGGTGGTTTTTACATGGTTTGGTAATGAAAAGTCATTCCAAATTGCTTTGAAGCCTTATCAGAAAGCAAAAAGGAATCTTGGAATTCTAGAATTCCAGTTTTGGGTGGTGGCTTTGTTGTAAATCCATTCCTTTTTACAATTCAATTAGAAATGAAAGAGAAAACTTGGAATGCTGCAATTCTACTTTTGCAGGTGGCTTTGCTTTATATACATCATTTTCAGCATCCAACTAGACATTAAAGGGAAATCCTGAGATCTTCGAATTCCGGTTTTGGATGTGGTTTTGAGTTTATATTGGTTTCTTTTCAAGTATGCTAGGAAAGCGCAGGGGAATCTTGAATCCTAGAAGTATAATTTGGGAGGTAACATTTCTTTAATTTTGTGCTTTCAAAATCTAATTAGGAATTAAGCAGAAATCCTGGAAGCCTAGAATTCTAGTTTTAGAGGTGGCCTTGTTGTATTTATAAAGAAGCTTTATTCGAAAGCAACAGGGAATAATGAATTCTAGAATTCTAGCTTTGGGGGGTGGCTTTGTTTTGAATCCGTTCCTTTTAAAGTCCAGTTTGTAATTAAAGAGATAACTTGGAATCCTGCAATTCTACATTTGCAGGTGGTTTTGTTTTATAAAAATTCTTTGTACACTCCAATTAGGAATTAAACAGAAAACTAGGAATCCTGCAGTTCTACATGTGCAGGTTGGCTTTATTATATATTAATTCCTTCTAAATCCAGATAAATAATTAAAGAGAAAAACTTGGAATCCTGCAATTGTACATTTGTAGGTTGGCTTTGTTTTACATATTTCCTTTTTAAAATCCAATTGCAGTTTAAAGAGAAATCTTGGAATGCTGCAATTCTACTTTGCAGGTTGGCTTCGCTTTAAATACATTCCTTTTAAATCCAATTGGGAATTAAACAGAAATCTTGGAATCCTTGAATTCTAGTATTGGAGGTGGCTTTTGAATTACATTAATTCCTTTTCAAATATTCTAAGAAAGCAAAGGGGAGGCTTGGAATCCTGGAATTATGCTTTGGGAGGTGGTTTTCATAATTTATTTTCCCCGTCTTTATTTGGACTGTATGACAATACACAGTTACAACTCACAGTATTTAGAATCAGTTACAATTAGCAACAAGATTTCTTTATACGCTTTTAAATCCTACTATAAAAGAAAAAATCAGTTCCTTATAGTACGCATTTGCCTTCGGCTTTTACATTAATTGTTAGACTCATTTCCACTAGTAGCAAAATCCTGGATTCTTGGAATCCTGAATTTCGAAACTGCTTCCGGCCTTATACATTTCTTATTAGATATAAATGAAAATAATAGCAAAATCCTGCATTCCTGGCTGCTTGCGGTCTTTGAAAATTCTTATTAAATCTAATTAAAGTTAAGAGCGATATCCTGGATTCTTGGATTCCTGAATTCCTAGGAAAATGAAAAATCCAGAAATCCAGTTTTTAAAGACAAATTTCTGAAAATTGCCACAACCTCAGGCTCCAGACAATAAAAGCAAAGCCTTAGCGGTCTCCAAGTGCCCAGCTGCTAGAACTTTGATGTTTTGGTACCTCCTCAGGTTTTTGAAAGGTTTTCAAGGAAAATATTGCGAAAACCTAAGGAGGTACCAAAAAAACAACAACAAGAAGTTTTGGATGCCTTGGGATTGGGTGTCTCAATAAGTTTGTTTTGTTGGTACCCTCTCAGGTTTTTGCAAGGTTTTCAAAGAAAATATTGCCAACACTTGAGGAGGTACAAAAAAAAGAGGAAACCGACTTGCTATGGCGTTTCCAGCTGTGAAAACAGCAAAAAGGTTGGTGATACAGCAAAAGGGTCGGTAAATGGGGAGGGGGTAGCATATACATATATATATATATAATCCCAGTTTCCATGGAAGTCATGACCGCAGCAGGCCCAGAAGCGGAGCGGCGAAGTCTGGCAGGTCTGGGTCCTAGTGCTGCTGGTTAGTGATAGGTATGCCACGATGATGGAACGGTTCTCTTTGGCGCTTTGAAAAGGATGAACATGTCCAAGAAAGTAGCTCAACATCTTTAAGGCCTGTTGCGCTTGCAAATGCCTGCAAATGTGGACTGAACTAAATGCAGAGGCCTCCTTCGGCACGTCTGACCGTTTGACCATGACAAATTTGCGGATCAAGGAAGCGGCCGCAGCTGGCGAGCTATGGTGCGGGAGAACCAGTTGCCTACGTTAGCCACGCGACAGTGTGGGAATTTGTACTGTAGCAACTATTTCCACATGTCTTACCCATCGAGGAAATGGTTGTGAAAAAGAGATTTGTGCACATCTGGAGAAAGATCTACAGTGAATCTGCAAGCTCGAATACGGAGCAAGAAGGGGATCACTGGGCCAGGGCCTGGGCGGCGCGGCTGCAAGCGCAGGTGGCACGAGCGCGGCTGGCCCGGCGCGCTGCCCAAGCACGGCAGGAGCCCTTCCCCGCGATTGCTCTCACTTAATGCAAAGAAGAAGCCACCTCAACTAGTTTGCAGATGTTTTCAGCTTCCCGAAGAGGCGGAAGGCTTGCTTGCGCCCGCGCCAACACTCCAGAGCAGCTGCAGTGCACTGGGAGCGATGACGTGATTCACTGCAGCTCCGTTTCGGGTGTCCACCGTTGCATAGAAGCCCAGCCAAGGCATCATTGAGGCCGTCCTGGCGCAGGCCCGTGCCGCGGCTCTCCTGGCAGCGTGGCGCTGTGTGGTGCAGGCACATGAACAGCGTGACCTAGTCCCAGCTCCTGAATAAGCAAGACACCAGCCGCCCAACTATGAATAAAGGAAGATGACATACAACTATTCAAAGGCCTAGGGTCTTTGAGTCACTCCCTGACTCACACTAGGAGCAACCACCTAATGACGTAATTGGGTCAGGGTTCTGACGAAAGCTCCCGGGAACCTGAAGAGCAAGAGGAAGGAGGATAAGGAAGAAGGAGGCAGTGGAAGGCTTAGAAAGGGTAAAGCTAAAGAAAAGGTGATTAACTCCTTATGAGAGATGTTGGCTGACGATGCCGGACTTTTTGCCGTTTCTAGGTGGCTGTTGATGGAGAGAGAGGGAGATCCTCTGACGCCAGCTCTGCAAGGATTTTCTACTCCAACTCTCCGCGCAGCCTGATAATAAATTGAGTCTCCCAGAACCTTTCGAAGCCGCAAGCGCTTTGAATCTGAGCTCCTGACGAAGTACAAACTTTCCAATATTGGGGGGTCGGATCTTTTGGCTTTCATTCTGGGGATAATTGGCGACAAGAGGCCTTAATGCCCTTAGCTTTGCTGTTCCAAACTAATCCGCAATCCCTGCGCAGATTGTTGGAGAGTAAGATTGCCCGAGCAACTTGCATTCCTTCTCAGCATTCACGGGTTGCAACTGATTACAGGATCCTTTCGGACTACGGAATGTAGCAGATTGTTTCCTGAGAATGGGTTGCCGGATTACACGTTTCATAATTAGGCGGCCGAATTTAAGAGCAGGCAGTTCAAAGTGTTCCAAAAAAAACGCATTTGGTCCAACGCGTTTTGTACCCCCCGAGGACGCGGAGCCTCCCGAGCTAGTTGACTCGGATGAACGGGTGATCCGAGTGACCCGGAGAAAGCCGAACAGCAACAGAGAAAGCAACAGCAAGGCGTTAGGAGGAATCTTCTCACCACCTCCCAGGATCCTGGACACGAAGCACGTGAAGTGTTGACTCTCTGCGAAACGCTGGAGTGGCAGCGGCTTGAACTGCATTGCGCCTGCGTTGATTGCATTTGCGATGCTGAGCAGGCGCAATTGATGCTCTACCCACGTGTGCTCTGTGTGCTCTTGTGTGAGATGTCAGGGGAAGCCCTCCAGGTTGGGCCGTCTATGTTAGTGACATCATTGATCTTTCGTTCCAGCGGATGATCCCAGCCAACGTGTCATAGACCATGTTGAGACAATTGTTTTGAGAACAGAGTTGTTGGTTCTTACCTTCTGGAAGCTGCTAAGGAATGCAGACTTGCAAGTTCTTCTGCGCGAGCGCGCCCAGGAAAATGCACGTTTGGAAGCCGAACTGTGCCTTCCAGCTTTGCCATTCCAAAGATGAATTGGCAGAACCCGCTTGTTTTGCACTCGCTGTGCCCGCGTCAACCATGACCTCTGGCAATAGCAAGTGCCATTAAGGCCGCTCAGTCAATGGGTGGACAGATACATCATGCTGGCTTTCCCGGCTGATGGAGCTCAAGACCCATTTTACTCAGCTAATGTTCCAGCTTATGCCGCGTGCCTCGCAAATACAGGCTAGCGCGCCACTGCCTGCCCAACTCAGTTTTGCCGAGCATGCATACAAATTTATGGGCTGGCGCCAGTTGCGGCCAACGCCGGCAGCGATCGGGATCTCTGAAATTGAGACGCGGAGAACCAATGATGCCGCTGATTCCAGCGAGGGTGGCCACATGATTGGGTCTGGGTTTCTCACCCCCAAGGCCTCCAATGCCCCCCGAGCGATCCAACGAAATGCGCAGTCCCAGACACTGCACCAGGACCAGGGTAGTGAAAGGGCGGAGGAATTATTCAAGCTTGTTAGGACTGATTCCAGGCTTGTTTTGTGGGTTTGGAGGTGGGGTCCCCCTTCCTCATCACCTTCAAGCAGCAGGACATCCTCCCTGCGCAGAGCTCACAACTCCCGGGGGACGCAAGCAGCAGCAGCAGCAGCAGCAGCCGACACCTTGATGCCCCAAGACCGCCCGCTGCACAAAGCCGCAAGTGACACCGCCATGAATCCGCATAAAACTGCATCATTCCGTTCGAGAATCAGTATACATCATGCGAGGCCCTGGGCCCTACTGTAGGCCCTGGACCCGAAAATGGCCATTGAAACTCATAAACACCTGCATAAGATCGGCACAAGAATCAGGAAGCCAACACGCAATGAACGCCCCTGCATAAGAAACCATCAAAAACCGTCTAAAGCCATCATAAAGCCCACGTCGAAGCATGAAAGCCTCCGGGAAGCCATCATTGAGACATTCCACATCCCAAAATGCCGGAAAAAAGCGGGCACAGGAGGAAGGGAAGGCGGCGTGGTTTCTACGCGGAACAATCGGGATCTTGGCCTTGGGAGAGAGGAAAAAAGGTGTTCAGACAAATTGAAAGTTTGTAAAACCATTGGAAAGAGGTGGCTATGATTTGAAAAGGGATGAGGGAAGGTCAGGATGAATAAGAACAGTTCTCGGCTGCCCACTGGCCATTCCCAACCTGGAAATGGCAAAGAAGCGATGGGAAGATCGGGCAGGGGTCGGCAATGGGGGAGGGGGAGAGAAGGAGAAGAGGAAGGGATGGAGAATGAAGATTCTCACAGATGCAGTCACATGATCCTTCGCCGATGCAGGATATCCTCATGCTTAGGGTTCTAGTGCAATATGAGTCGCGAGCGCTTGGCCGGCTCTATACCCGTCACATCCTCCACTGGTTGACTGAAGAGCATTTTGCAGCCTTGGACTTGCGGCCCCTAAAAAGGGAAGCCGCCTTTTTGCAGCCTTAAGACTTGTGGGCCCCCTTAAAGGGGGATCCCAGGTAGCTAGGTGCCGACCCTGGACTTTCTGGCCATGGCATGCTGCGGTGCCCCATTGACACCTCTGGCCCAGTACGCGAAAGCACTGAGGACCCAGCCAGATGATGATGGTGCACCTATGCATTTCCCCATGTACACGGTGTCTTTAGACACTTTGCTGGAAATGACCAAGGCCGAACCTCATGAAGCGCTGAAGGCCAAAGATATGCTCGTGCACTTTCGAAGGCACATGGGCCAAGCGGCGTTTATTTCGCACCAGTGGGTTGCACATGGCCATCCCGACCCAGAGTTCAAGCAGCTGCGTGTTTTGCAGGAAGCTCTCAAAGAAATGATGGGCAACTTGCAAAGCATACCTGTGGAAACTGTATCAGAAGCTGCTGAGGGGCATGTGAAGCCCTTGCCCACACGCAAGCTTCTGTCAGAACCGCTGTTCTTCTGGTATGATTATTTCTCCTGCCCGCAGAAGGATCGGTTGAGTCGGAGCTTCACGTCAATGTTTTCTCCAGAGAACGGTTCTGGAAACAAGTTGCTGGATGCCATCAACAGCATTCCGGCCTACGTCAGCCAGAGCTCCTTCTTCATTGCCCTTGTGCCAGTCTTGGAGAATCTGGACAGATCTAGCTTGATCACACCGTTGACGTGGCAGTCGAGAGGTTGGGCTCTGTGCTTTTTCTTAATGCCGAGCGTTCTTCTTTAGTCCAGCTGTCTGTTTGGTTAATTTAGGCTCACCGAGCTTGCATGGGTTTTGCAGTTGCCTGTTTTTTTTTTGAATCAAGCGTTTCTTTATGCTGAGCGTGTGTTTTCCTTTGTGTTGGGTCGTTGTTCTTCGTTTACGATTTGCTTTCCCACCAAAACCATGCCATAACCAGTGCTCTCCGAATCATGGTCATGGTCATTTCTTAATTATTGCCACCAGATAGTGACCATTATCCTTTCCGCAGCGAGCCTTGCATAATGCATCAGGAAGGCATGAGCATGTCTGTTTATCATCTGCGGCCCAACCCGAGGCGGGGCGCGCTGACGTTAAGAGGTACCAAGCAGTAGAGGGAGGTCTGCAGGCCTCAGGTGAGCCTATCACACATTGCGTGTTCTTCCTGTTGTGGCCACGTCGCCTCACCTCTGGCACTTGGTTGAGACGTTGAGATCTGGCCATCTCCCCGCACAACGCGCCAGCATACCTGTCACGTTCACACTCGGCATGGAAGACGTGCATCTTTTTTGGGGTTCGGCGGGCCTGCGCAGACGCCGCGTGAGCTGCAGTGGAAATTCCTCATTCTTAGGTTCAGGGACATTGTATGGATTCCTTCTGCTTGATGTGCGAACTTTGCCTGTGTGCTCGCCGTGGCATCCTCGGGGTCAGCACCATGCTGCTAGCGTGCGTCCAGAGCACAGCAGAAGGCCTCAGCAGCACAACTATTTGTTGGGCCAAATCCTGTCTGCTTTGGCTTTTGCCTCAACCATGCAGTTTATCATGCCGCCTGTCTCCTGTATCTGCAAGCCCAGACAGAAAACAATAGCATGCAAACATACGGGTCCTACGAAGCAGGTTAACCAACAGAGACCAGCAACCAGAGGACAGAGAGACACAAGACAGCCATGACGGTGATGTGACAGCATCGAGAAGAACGGAAGACTTAAATGACAACGGGACAGGGGACTGTGGAAAGAAGAGCGAACAGGCAAAAGGGCACAATTACGGAGAAAACGCGTCGCCATCTCCTTATTCCCTTCTCCAGGCCTTCCCCAGCTCTTGTCCCTATTAGAGTGTCCATATCCGTGGTCTCTTGTCCCGTCCTCTCCAGTCTTTCCTTGGGATGCGCGCCTTGCCTCCTACCTATCGCTTCTCCTCTGTCCTCCAGTGACGTTGGTGTCATCCTTTTGCCGTCCTGCTTTGTACTGATCCGCAAGTCCTTCTATTCAACACATTCTCTTCCGAGCGACTGTCCCCCATCCCTGGTCCCCTGTCTCGTTATCCCCCGATTTTCCGTGCCCTTGCTTCTGTGTTCACCCAGTCCCGAGTTTCCTCATCCGCTTCTCTCCCCGATGCGCTTCCCGGCGACCCCCATTTGCCCGGTCCCGTCTCCTGTCCCTCCAATGCCCGCGTCCACGCTTCCCTTGTCCGCCATCCCCCTGTTCCCGAAATCTCTCCCATTCGCCGTCCATGTATCCGCTTTGGCACCCTCTTTTGCAGCCGCGCGCACGCCCACACCCAATCATCATCAGCATCAATCAGCAGCAGCAACAGCAACAGCTGATGAATCGCGGTTTTCGGGTTCTCTCCAATCATGTTGGCCTGTAGCCTGATCCATGCCAATTAGATAGAACAGCGTCTGCCCTGAATCAGAATTCAGCCATGGGGCACACGAATTGGAGCTCTGCTCCATGCTTAAGGTCATCCCTTTCGGGGTCGAAATTGTGAATTCTCAAGCTGGAGTACTTAAATGTCTCTGTATTACCAAGGGGCCTTTGATTCACGCAGCCTTCCCCTGAATTTTGCGCCACAGCCGACATCAGCACTACAGTACAAGCACGCCACACATGACGTTTTCTGCAGCAACAGTAACGTCAATGTCAACAGTCAAAGGCAACAGCACTGGCGAAATACAGAAATAGTCAAAAGCCTATCATGGGTCTAGGGTTCATGACTGCATTCTTGAATTGCTGTATTGGCTAGAGCTTCCCGCACACACGACACTGCTGAGGTATACAGGCTTCAAAACTAAAAGGTTTAGGCTGCCAGGATTTCGATGTTGCTGTTTATCTTAGCCGGGGTCGAAGGCATGACCAGCATAAGAAAATCGCCAGCATAACTCTAAACGCTTTCATGCAGGGAAGACTAGAAAATTGTCAACCCTTGACGCATAAATAAAGTGAGCAACAACAAGTTAAGCATTCAGCAGTCCTGAGCATAAGAGAAAGCACCTGGCCCCGAGAGGTTGGTGTCGCCTTGAGAGAACTTGCGGAGAACTCTCTCAGCAACACTCCTGCATCATGGTGAAGAGCCCCAATGATGTTGAGCTCATAGCTGGTACTTGCGCATTCCTTCGTGCTGGGTGTGGACCAGTGGGTGAGGGCATCTTCAGTGTGCCTCAGGATCGCTTAAAGCTTGGGCCAGTTCTCGTGGCAACGCTCAGACGCAGAATCCTCAGCCTCCTCAAAGCCCAAGATTTGCCAGGATATCGTGCACTCTTGAACCAGCAGCATTTGTTGCTAAGAGGTTTGGATTGTGATTCTTTGGGCCCATTCTCGGGCTTTGAAGAAGACCTGACCTGTTTGGATTCTGCATCGCTTGTCATGAAATTCTTCCACCAAAACGGCTTCCGCAACGTTTGGGAGACCGACAGCGGCGGCTGGTCGCCTCTTCACTATGCCGCCCTTAATGGCGATCCCTCGCTGGCAGAAGACTTGCTGAAACTGCAGGCAGATCCGAACCAAGGCAGCAGAAAAGTTCACCCGGCCATCGGACAACCTGCTGGGACTCCGCCCCTGTCCATTGCTTGCATCTTCAAGAACAATGAGGCTGCCAAGCTCCTTCTGTCTGCCAAAGCAAAAGTCGCGAGTGGTATATTTGTTCGTGGCCCTTTCAATTGTGCGGCCCATGCAAACAACACAGAAGCCATCCAGATTCTTTGCCATGCTGGGTGCAGCCCAGTGCAAACCAACGTCTTCGGCGTGAGTGTCCTGGACGGTGCCGCTTATCATGGAGCACTGGAAGCCATAGATGAGCTTCTGGCACAAAGCACCACGAGCGCACTCAATCCAACGTCTGCCCTCTACAACGCAGCGATGGGTGGCGGAAGTGCTGAAGTGGTGCACCGACTGGTTGAGATGAGGGCAGATATCAATGCACAGACCGATGACCACTGGAAGCGTACAGCAATGATTAGGACTTTGTACAAGCTGAAGGTCATGCAACACCGGTTCGGCAAGGTGACCATGGTGAGTAAGATTCTGTACCATGCAAAAGCCGCAACTCCTTTGATGATCGCCTTGCTTACTGGTCAGCACGAATGCGCGGCAGCTCTGATAGCTGCAGGAGCAGATCCGAATCCACGGAATTCGCGGGGATGGACAGCAGCAGTGTTAGGATGTATAGCCTATTCCTATACCCATGTACATTTCTGCACTGCATCAGCTTGAGCTTAGGTGGTTTGCGCAGCCCCTTCTGTACTCAAGGCGTGATCAGGAAAAGGTAGCGCCTTTTGTTGTGG
>CAJNIZ010000148.1:0-19217 GCA_905231905.1 Symbiodinium pilosum | reverse complement strand
CGGTCCTGGAACAAGGTTGTAACCAACTTGTAGCCATGAAAAGAATATCTGCCGAGAATCTAAATGGCCGACTAACACATGGAACCAGAAGTAGCAAGAAATCAGAATGCTCCCATTACAAAGCCATGTCCTCTGCAACAATTTGCTGGGCAATGCGTGGTATCGAATAAGGCAGCATGTTGACAACTCTTTGGGCCGGCTCACGGCGGACGAGGTCTAAGAGAAGTGCAACCTTGAGTGCATAGCCAAAAGAATCGTCGAGATTTAGAAGACAACGTTATCATGACCAAGTGGCAGCTCTGCCAAATGTCTTGGGATAGACCTGACTGTCCGACATAGCTTTGCCACCCGTCCACCAAGAACCATGATTCTCCACAAGAGAGTCCGTGGCACGGACGAAATACCTCATGAAAGACTTCATTCATATCGTATATTACCAGCATCCACGAGCGAGACAGAACAGAAGGCATAATTAATACATGTTCCAAATTGTCTGCCAAAGTAGCATTTCGTGAAGGCTTTCCTGCTGTTGAATTGCTCGAAGACAGCGTAGCAGGAATTGGTGTGTTCCCCATAGTTGCAAAGGTTTCCTGATCTGCAAATAAGAACTAAAAACTAATAATTTGGACTGGTATTTTGAAAGAACATGCTTGTGCAGATCAAGTATCGCAGACTTGCCACCAAAGTAACCCATCCTGATAAAGAATTTCAACCACCCACAGGCATCCGCAGTAGCCTCTGCTAGTAGATTGAAATCAACATTCATGAAGATGTTGAAAACAGATTTGGCCTTTCAGCTAATTGCATCCAAGTGACTCGCGCAGGGCTGTATTTAAAGAATAAACTTGTGACCGGTTGTTCGACCACGATCATGACTCGCACATTATACAGCATCGTTGTCAAGTCGGCCACAAATTCCTTGTTCTTCATTGCCAGCAAGCACTGTCTATCCTAAAAAAGACTTTCTGATCTAACATTATACAGCAGAGAATCCGCCTGAGCATTTGCCAAAACTACCCATGGCACATTCGGATCTCCTTCCTCATTCTCGTGGCGCCTCCTTTGATATTTGGACTTATCATACATAACGCATGACTGTTGCCGTAACACAGAACGGGCACATATGGCTGAAATCATGATGAGAAACGATTGGTGGAAACAGGCCGATACCCACGAGGAACAACGGGGTGCTAACCAGCATAATCCATTGATGCGAATGCGTAGGCAGCATCGAATGCCTTGCAAACACATTCATTCTTATGTAACATGAAATGCAGCTTGCTCCTTTCAATTGATGCCTAATATTCAGCCATGCTCTTGAAGTCTCAAGCCATGATGCAGTTCTCCTTGCCTTCCATGGTATCCACATCATTGTGGCATCCATAATCCTTGTCAAAGGCGATGCCGGCAAAGCCCATCTAGGACAGATGAGAATTGCAATATGAATACTATGACATTATGAATCCTTTAACCTTCCAAGAAGAATCTGAATAAGTAACGGTCAAGTTGCCTCTGCCATGGCCTGGGACAGATGCCCCCGCCCTGCAAATATCTCGCAGTAATCCAAATCCCGAAAGGGAACGCCAGAGTACAAATATTGCGCAGGAACAATCCTTTCCACCATAGCTTTGAAAGGCTGACTGCAGCCATAGTGAATTGCTCGACCAAGCAGAACCATGGCCAACAACAAAGGAAATACCACAACACTAAGAAGATCAAGAGCTGAAACATTGCAGAATGATGAATATCGAAGCAGAACGTTTAAATGAAGCAGCACGGTATGTGAAGCGGAATGCATTCGGACACTTATGACATATAGAACCCAGAACCGATAATTTTGGTGACTGGAGCCGTGCCCATTGTCTGTGGTGAAAGGAGCAGCAGGTCCCCCTGGAAAAGAATAAACATATCCCAGTGGAGACACTTGTATACCCAGAGGGTCCATGTACCCAATAGAAAATACTTGGGGTAAGGTGAAGGGTATTTATAGTACAGGTTTGGAGTAAGTATATGATTATTGAGCACTTGGGCCCTTGGGGATACTTAATTTTCATGTGTGTGTTAATCTTCAGGCCAACGGGCTTCTTAAACCTTTACCTATAGGGTTTTTCATTTACCCAATCCTTATCTAATTCCTACTAATCCCAAGTAAGTGGCCCCCCAAGGTTACCCTTTTTTGGGAACGTCCCTTCAGCCAAACCCAAACCCAACCCCGAATCTCAAGCCCTTAGATTGAAGGGTCCGTACATTGTTGATTTTAGCATTTCGCCACCCTTTCCTTCTTAGGAAGTTTTTCGCGGGCTCTAGAAGTACATGGGGATGACAAATGATGATGGACTGCCCCCACTGCGGATGATATAGACACTAGCTTGAGACCTTCCCATATCTTGCCACTCTGGCAGATTTAGAGGGTCGTCTGGATTGTCCTAGAAGGGGCCCATAAACCTCTCCATAGTACATTATATATATATGTACATACTAGTTATATACATATAGTGCTAGGTAGTGAGTTTCTTGACGTATGAACCTATGAAGAACTACAACCTCACCCAAAATCACCCCCATCACGGGATTCATGTGGAGTGCTGAACAACTTTTTTCTCAAATTTGTATCCTAGGGCTCCAGTTACCGAAATTATGGGTTCTGAGTTCCATATACGCTGTAGTTACATGGGGCAATAGCCTACTAATTAAGCAGCTGGGAGCCCTGCGTGTAGCTATTTCGATTTGGCCGGCGCACTGGAGACTGAACAGCCCAGGACAACAGGGAGCCTGTTAAGGCAGGCTACGACTAAACCCTAAATTCTAAGCTCTTTAATCATTGCCCAACAAACTTTCCTAAGCCCATGGAATCATGATGAGCCTTTGATTCAGTCCGACCTAGCATCAGGGCTGATCCTTACGAGGTTCTAGCATGACGCAGCATCCGTCCTCTAACATGCCGCCCCGAAAATGGACGAATGGACCACAAGTTGGAGAACCCAAAACTCTGAAGCCTATAATCCCTGAAGCCGTTAAATGGGGTCTATGTAGGTCCTAGTTGTGTGGGCTGGATAGACAGCTGGATAGAGGGTACTGGCTTACCCGGGGAGCATAATGTCCCTTGAAGCGAGCTACAAATACTTGCAGCTGTGGCAAGACAACCAAATCATGGGAGACGACGGTCCGCCTGCGCTGGGGCCACGTCTGGGACATGTTCGTGGCGCAGGTTTAGGGTTTAGCGCAGGTTTTGGGTTCAGGGTGCCAATGACCAGGGAAGTCAGGGAACATGGTTTCCAACGAGGCCTACAGAAAGGGAAGATGGGGAGGAGGATCATGCGGGTCAACCTGAACGGCCTCTGAAGGGCTCAAGCTGAGCAGTTCCGTGAAGAAATCTGAGAAGCTGGACCCACTCCAGATGAAAACCCTAAGGGTCCAAGGACCCAAATAATAGGGTTTCAGGGCCAACTACTATAATATTGATGGTATTTGGGCCCTAAAACCTTGTCATTTTCTTGGACCCTCAGGGAAGAGGACCTAAACCCTAAACCCTAAACCCATGAGATAGAGATCATCCCAAAGCCTGAAGGCTAAAATCAAGTTCCAGTTGCTCCGTTCCAAAGGCGCTAAAGGATTCTGTTTTGGCCATGTGGGTGGTCGTCAAAATTATGGCCCCTTTTTGGGTCCCTATTATAATACGGCACCTAATATTTAGGGTACCCAAAAAGGGACCATAACTTTGACAACCACCCATGTCTTTTTACTTGAATTATGGTTCATGTTAAGCTATAGCACCCAAGGCTCCATGACCTAAACTCTCAATCCTGAAGCCTAAACCGCGACTGCACGCGCAGTATTCTGCAGGCTCGACCAACGAATGGCACAAATGGCACCTCGAAGAATGGCACAAATGGCACATCTCGGAACGGCACCAAGAATGGCTCCAAGATCGTTCAGGCACATGTGGTAGTTTCCATGAATAATGGGCCTATAGACTTTCCGCAATAGTATTTTTAATCATCGGGAAGCTCCAAAAAGGTACCCCTGACTCTTGAGAGCCCTAACCCCTGTAACAAAATCCCAAGCTTCCATGTCATTGTCCAATTTGTCATTGGATTCTCCAGTGTTGGGGGATTAATTCCCTAAACCCCATATATAAAACCCATAGGGGCTATGCAATCTACACCGTTGGGATGCCATTGGAACCTTAAACCCCCAAAAGCTAAACCCTAAACCCTAAACGTCCTACAATGAGGCAAGAGCATTTCAATTTGGTGTACCTTTGGGAATTCTTAGAACTTCCCAGACCGGGGCATCATTAGGGTTCCAGGGGTAATATGGTTACTACAAGGATTACCTATGAGCCATCGTCTAAACTCCTAGTAACCCCCTTAACAAGCCATATCGTAGTCCCCTATATAATCCCCTATATAACCCCCTATTAAGGAGTTTAGACTATAGCTCCTATAGATTAGGGACTCACCCAAAGGCTCTTAGGGCAATTTGGAGCTTTCTCGGGGAAGGTTTGGGCTTGGGGGGCTAACGTGTGGGATCTGATTCTGGGGCTCCAAGATCCTCAGGGTATTGATTAGGGTTTAGGATTTAGGGTTTGGGGTTTAGTGGATAATTTAGGGTTTGGGATTAGTGGATATTGAGGAGCTTCCAGCCCCCGACTCTCCATACGCTTCGGGTACCCTGGGCTAATCTGATGAGGGTTGCAGGTAGCATGAGGTAGCTACATGTCAATCTAGAACTACCTGGAGAGCACGATAAGATTCCAAGCAGATCTGCCAAGTTTCCTGCATGGCTACCTACCCAGACCTCCATATGCCCTTGGGACAATAGGAGTCAGCTTGACTGCTATACACCCAAAGGTGAGAGATCTTGCTTACCCAAGCATGTCTCTGGCATATCAGCAGGAAACTAGGCTTCCCTGGTCCAAAAGGATGATTGACAGCAGCCTTTGAGCTGCTTTATAAGTGGAGGTCTGCGTAACCCAACATCTAGTCCCGCTCAAGTAGATAGAATGTGGCTTTGGGTATCTTATGATAAGATCCCCATATACCCCATATTCTATCTATTTAAGAGGGACTATAGTCAATGGTCACTGTACCGACAAGTATCATACTCAGGACGCCTTTGGAAGTTGCCTTTGAGAACCCCCCGCCAAAAGATACAGGTCAACTGGACCGGGTTGTAGAGTTTTAGGCTTCGAATGTAGCGGAAAACGATCTTCAATGTATTTGGTCATGAGCTTATCTGGGAAGAGTATTCATGTAGACCCTGACCCCCAAGATCCAGACAAAACCCGCAACCCTAAAGGCAGAGTTTAGGGAATGGGGTTCAAAGGTCCTATATGGCTTAGGGTTTACGAAGGGTGAAAGCCCTACCCACCTTAGAAGATCATGACAACAAGCAACAACATCAAGAAATGCAAGTAGTATAGACCCCTTAAGCAGATAGAATATGGCTATGGGTATATTATAATAAGACCCCCGCATACCCCGTATTCGATCAACACAGGGGGCACTATAATCATATCAAGCTCTGGGTTGAGGATAGTATGGAGCCAAAAATCCAACCCCTTCAGAAGGGACTGTATGACTATCATGTGACTATTATAGGGTCCTCATCACAGTCACCCTAAACCCTAAACCCTAAACCCTAAACCCTAAACCCTAAACCAAACCCCTGTTCCTATTCTAAGGTCAAAGGTGCAGAGTTGAAGATGTAGCGCTTAATGTCAATGCATATGAGCTATAGTCTAAACTCCTAGTATCTTCCGTTGACAAAGCCTATAGTAGTCCCCTAAACAATCCCTTAGATAAGCCTCTCTAAGGAGTTTAGACTATAAGTCATATGATGATTCCACATCAGGGGCCCGGAACCCAGGGTTTTCTGCAACGTCAGATGCAGCATAGGAGCCTAAGCATTTGCTCATGTCCTTCTCCCGACGTGCACTGCAAACCCAGTACAATGCACACAGAACACACACATGTAACCAAATTGTCTCAATTAGAGGTTCTGAAATAAGTATACGCTAAGGGTCCAAGGACCTTATAATTATATACTGTACTAGAATTACTATTGCCCCAAACCCAAGTACCCAATTATTGGGTACCTGGACCCTAAACCCTAAACCCTATATACCCATATACATATATCCCCCTTTAAAGGGACCCAATTATTTGGTACCTGGACCCTAAACCCTAAACCCTATATACCCATATATATGCCCCCCTTTAAAGGGACCTAATTATTGGGTACCTGGACCCTCTGGGTAACGTGGCCTGCCCGGGCTCCATGTCACTCGCGCCCCAGGACGTCAAGAGCTTCCTTGAGATCGAGCTTAGCCTCAGTCACGAGAATACGAAGGCGCTTGGGCTCCCTCTGCGTTAGGGTCTAGGACGTATAGGGTTTGGCTTTAGGGTTTAGGGGTCTAGGTTTAAGGTTTGGGGTTTAGTCATCGTTGGATAGAATTTCCATCGTAAGTACACTGAAAACAAAGCGCCACAAGGAATCAACCTCGTAGTTTTGATCATAGGGGGGGGGGGGTTCATACACAGGGGACGGTAAATATAGACAGAACTTACTATGAGTATTATAATCCTTCCTAACGGGCTCCTAAATTGGGGTCATTCTGCGGAAACCCCCCATAAAAAAGAACCTTCTATGGGTGGACTCCTATCGTAGGGTCACTTTTTTGGAAACCTCATATCCCAAAAAAGAATCATTCATAGGTTTTAGGGTCTAGGTGGAGGTGCGGGCACTACAGTGCTCCTATCACAAGCGTCCAATTTCGTGCTACTCTTCTTGTCGTCTTCCTGAAGCCTACCAAAAGTCAGGGCGTGGGACTTCGGTTTCACGGCTTCGCGCAGGGTCTTGGACGGGCCTGAAACTCTTGTGGCTATAATCAGATCAAAGGGAAGTAATGATCTTTAGGTTTGCTCAGGCCCTAAGCCTCAAACCCGAAATTCCATACGCGCTTCTGCTATGGGAGTGTAGAACATGCCTTTACGTCAGAAGATAGGCTGATGACAGCCGCAGGTGTAATGTGTATGGTCATGCCCAAGTGAGCTGAGTCTTAGCGGTTTGGAGGCTTAGGAGTGCGACCGCAACATAGACCATAGAATGCCAGAACCCTTATTACCCCCAAAATGGTACCCTAAATAGTATTAACCCCCATGTTGGCCATCATTGAGGCTTTTGAATTCTGCTGCGACTTGATTAGCTGTTACATTTCATTGCTGAATGGTGTTGGTTGGATGCATTTTTCTTTGCTTTGGGGTTGGAGTATCAGGGACTCTTGTACTGTGAGGTTTGCAGTGCAACGCATGCGAGAATAACTGATTTCCTGTGATGAGCACTCCAATCGGAGCCAGCTAAGCCCAAAACCTGTAAAATCCTGAGACCCTAATCCCTGAACCCTAAGCTTGAAGGTCTTACAGGTCTTAACCATGGAAATAAGAATTACCGAAGCATGAGCCGCTAATTAGATTACTAGTGCCTTGTTGTACCAGACATGATATCCTCGAGGGGACTATACATCCTAAACCTTTAAACCCTATAAACCCTAAACCCTAAAACCCTAACCCCCTGAACCCCCTAAACCCCCTAAACCCTAAAACGCTTTTGTAGGGAACTATGCAAGGGGTTGATACTGGGGATGCTAGGAGTTCAGAGTACAGCTGGTGTGGAGCCAACATCAAGGGCCCATGCTAGAGAAGATGCCCACATCTTCAATCTCTGAGTTGAGACCTAGTCATTTCCGTACACAGGTAGTTTCCTTTTTTGGGGCTCCTATGACCCTAAACCCTTAACCCTAAAGCCCTTACAGTGTGTTGGGGCGACCCCGGAGTGACCTGAGCCCTGGCTCATTTGTTGCACATGCTTTTGAGGCAGATGAGTAAGACCGAGTGTTGTAGGGAATCATTTCCAATATAATGGTCCTAGGTTCGTTTTTGTAGTTTTGTATAGGTACCTCAAACGGACCTGAACACGATCTTCATAGGCAGTTGCCTAGGCCCCCAAATCACGCACCATACGCTAAGATGCTGATAAATCCCCACTAGGCTTTTGCGTTAGTTTGAGGGATGGTATCCATTTGCCACAGTTGTCGTTCTTACGAGGACATGCTGATGAGGTGCCCCGAACTCGCAAAGGCTCTCCGGATGTCTGCATTTCAGGTCTAGGGTACCTAGCAGTTTAAGGTTCTCACTCATAGAGAGGTGGAACGAGAAGTTTTGTAGAATTCTGTCTAAATCTGACATCCCTTATACGTCTGCCGTGGAACGCAGAGACATTCCCCAACAGGTGTGGGCATTCCAGAGTACATCGATTCTACAGAACCCTTGGACAAAACAACACAGAAGTCGCCGCCATCTAACCTGTGCGCCATAGGGCTTCGGGCTTGGGAAGTAAGGTTTAGGGGTTAGGGTTTGGGATGTAGGGTTGAAGGTTCAGGGTTTGGGATTTAGGGTTTTGTGTTCAGGGTTTAGAAGCCCTGAAAACCTTGGCCCAACTGTCAAGTTAGCTAGGTTCCGGCAATACGGGCTCAACATAACCCTTTGGGCTTACGGGGGTCATATAGGAATTATATAGGGGTTATATTGGGGTTTAAGGTTTGAGGGTTTAGGGTTAAGGGTTGCTGTCAAGGAATTTAAGTTTTAAGTCAGTGCCTTATATAGGGACATTGCCCCCCCCCCCAATAGTGGAGAATCAAACGAAAAAGAACATTGAAAATGAAATGGAAACAGAGATTTATGGTTTAGGGTTGCTGTTGAGGATCTTACATGAACTTGCCAATCCCCTCCTCTGAGTAGGGATCATACTAGGGAACCGACTATAAAGGCCATGAAAAGGAGGGTGGCTATTAATCCCTAATCCCTGAAACCCTAAATAGTCGTTTCCATTTTCTTTACCTTATCCCTATAAAACCCTACACCCTAAACCCAAATATTACCCCAATATAACCCCTATAATGGTTTATTAATCAGGGGTCTACATTAGAAGGACGAGGAGCTAGGCTAGCAGTGAAAAAGCGAAACGGCAGCACGAGTAATGCTTTGAGTCAAAGGGTCCAAGTATACAAATAATACCAATAAGTGACTATACTGGATTTAGGATTTAGGGTTTAGGGTTTAGAGTTTATTATCCCCTATAATGGAGAATCATATGGAAAAGAAAACCAAACATGAAATGGAAACTAGGGATATAAGGGAGCTATATAGGGATCCAAGTATACAAATAATACCTACATTGGGTCCTAAAGTCTGTAAATGTTGCCTATATTGGGCTATTTGGATCCCTAGGGTTTGAAACATGTAGTGAACAAGATTTTGGGTGGCAAAAACAGCTGAGATAGTTTCTCTGCCAGTGGTGGCCATGTATACATACATCTAAGTTGTCTCGTGACTAGCAGACCCAGCAGCCTCGAGGGGTCAGGAGTATGATTTAGGTTTTGAGGCTTTCTTGTACCTTAGAATTTCTGGAGGCACCTCATCCCCTGAACTCCGAACCACACTACCTATTCTAGACCCCAAAGTCTCATCCCCCGAACTCCGAACCACACTACCTATGATAGACCCCAAAGTGTAATTCCCAAGCCGTAAATCCTGGAATCCTGGACCCCAAATAGGAAATTCCTGAAACAGGGAGCTCCTTATATACTCCTATATATTGTACTACTGATTGGGGGCCCTGTAATTGGGCGCCAGAATGTCTGGAAACCACCCAAGTGTAAACCCCAAGCCCTAGACCCATAAGTACGAGAAGCACAAGCTAGTGGCAGGTAACATCTTGTAGTCTTTCACACTTACTACTCGGGATAACACGAGTGTTTCGTAATATGACTACCCTGAAACCTACCCTAAACCCAAAGACCTTAAGCTGGAGGTTGCCGTGCCGGAGCTGCAGGCAAAGCTGAGCTTTCTCGAGCAGGCAGCTGGGAAAGCACTCTTGGAATCCCAGTGGTTTAGGGGGTCTAGCTTAACATAGTTCAGCAGAAAAAAACAAGCACTCCTATTGTGAATGGTTGCTGGGCTACAAGGTACTGTAGGCTTTAGCCCTTAGGGTTATCATATCCCAAATCCGTGCAAGGTTCATGGTTCCGGTTCCGGGTTTAATCAATTGGGGTAGAGGTGTATATACCTTAAACCCTAAACCCCTAAACCCTAAACCCTAAACGCTAGTATATGGGGAGGTATGGAACAATGGAGAATCAAGTGGGCAAGGACATGGAAAGTGAAATGGAAACCTCAGGTCCCTTAAGGGGTTAAGGGATATGTTGAAGGCTGAGAGGTGAGGGTTTAGGGTTGCGGGTTTAGGGTTTAGGGTTTTAGGCACCCTAAACCCCTAAACCCCAAACCCCCTAAACCCTAAACCCTTTCAAGGAAATGTTACGGCCTCAGAATTTAGGATACTGGGGAACCAAATGGTTTCAAAGGCCTTGGTAGGGATTTTGCCGGATAACTACCCCTAAGGGTCCAAGTACCCAATAATTAGGGTTTAGGGTTTAGGGTTTTTGGTAATAGTAATTATGGTATAGGTTTTGGTTTTAACGAACCCGTTGAGGGCACCAACCGTCCCCTAAACCCTAAACCCGAAACCCCAAACTTTGAACCTTCAACCAAAATAGAAGCTCGCACAAAGACAGCACACAAAGATTTCGGACTGGAACCTTTTAAGGGTTTAGGGTTTGTAGATTAGGATTGTAAATTGCCCTAAGGGTCCAAGGACCCAAATAGTAGGTATTTAGGGCACAAATAGGAAAATCTATTCATGGTATTTGGGCCCTAGGACCCTAGTATTTGGGTCCTTGGACCCTTAGGGCTATACAGTTTGTACGAAACCCTAAAACCCTGAACCTTCAACCGTCCCTACATGGCTTGGACTGTAGGAGCTCCAGCCCGGACGAGAACCCTGGGCCCGGCGCTTGGAGGTTGAGCGTGTTAACTTAGGTGGACCCCCCACCCAGTAATAGTGACTATTATGGATAATAAGAATTATATTAGGGTCCTCCTATATTCCTATTATACCACTATTACAGGGTGGGGGGTCCTCCTAAGTGTTAACTGAGGTACAGAGCTTCTCCTGAGCCATGGTCTAAACTCCGTAAAGGGGATCTATACAGAGTTTTTTTGGAGGGGTCTAGGGATTAGGGTTTAGGGTCTAACCTCCTTAAAGGGGGGCTATATAGGGGATTGCATAGGGGACTACTAAAGGGGGATACCAGGAGTTTAGACTATGGCTTATTTGACATCAGGGTCTTTAGGGGTTTCCGTGGCTTCAGGCGTTTTAGGGGGTTTAGGGTTGAGTAGAACAGAAAAGTCAAGGAAACTACTACAATTTAGCATTTCTGCTGGCTTCGCATAAAAAGCTTTGACCTAATGGCCCAAGGACCCAAATATAAGGCTTTCAAGTACGAAAAGCCATGACTAGACTAGAGCTTGCGGGGCTTAGAGCTCCATTATTTGGGTCCGTGGACGCCTAGGGTCATTAAAGATAGGCCAGCAATATCATCACATTAGGGTCTCCGGAGCTCAGGGTAGAAGTTGACAAGACATTTGGAGCCTTCAGTCCTGGAGCGAACCCTACAAGCTGGGCTATAGGGTTTAGGTTAAGGGTTTGGGGTTGTTGAGTTGTTTAGGGTTTAGGGATGCTTTTCCCAAGTGGTCCAAGTAATCAAATAGTATGGCTTTAGGTCCCCAAACCAACGAGCTTCTAGCATTTGAGAGCTAAGGCCGTGGGCCCTTAGAGCCCAAACCCTAAACCCTAAACAGTTCCTCCAACCCTTCAAATGCAACAAGGCATGATGATGTTCTAGGGCATCTGGATGGACAAATCCCTACCATGACGAATGGGCTTAGGAAGCAGGGCTTATAGGGTTTGCAACGATGCTACCTTCTTGCCTATAAGCTGGGCAAAACATGGCGACCTCACCTTTTCCACAAATCGGGCTGCTGAAATTATATAGTATAACTCTTTGGCACTGAGATAGAACCTTAGACCCTTAGGGCTCCCCTATATTGCAATAATGGGTACCCAGAAGCTAGCTTTTACTAGGGGTGTTAAGTGTCATGGTGGTAACATGGGCAGTAGGAGGTCATGCAGCATGTGGTCCATCAGGCGGACACCGCACAACACCTAGAGTCAGTATGCCCCTCCCGATAATTTGCCATCCCCCATCCCCCCTCCCCCTAACAATCCACCTAACAATGCACAATCGCTGTTAGCGTGCTCTGCTTGCAATGGCTTATTCGGTCAGAAGGTGGAGTTGTCTATTGTGCCCGGACACGTCCAACACGAACCCTATCCACTCTAAACCCTAAACCTTAAAGCCTCAACCTTATCCAGTAGCGGGTTCTTTGAAGTCCAAAACCTGGCTAAGAACCAATGAATCCCTTTCCCCTGGTAGGAACCTCGCCCGCATATACCCGTAATAGTATTCACCCCCCGGTATATATATATATAATATACATACCAGGACCCACCTTGTACCCTGTAGGCGCATATGGTTCTTCATGGTGGGTATTAGGGTACATGGGAGGTAGATGGAGGGTCATGATACTCAAGGGTATACACATTTCTATTGCATTATTAATTAACAGGGGAGAGCAGTAAGAAGATGAATCTTGACTAAACCCTAATCCCTAAACCGGCTTCAAGCGGGTGACCAAGCGACGAAAGCTTGTCAGCTTTGAACACGCACCCTTAGCCTGAGCGACTTTACGAGGTAGCATCCCCAACTTCCTAGCTTCATGACCCTAAACCCTAAACCCTAACCTAAAGTCCATCTCTCAGCCCCACAGCCCCCAACCCTAGACCTAATTTCTCAATTGTTAAAGCCAAAGCCCTCAGCGCTGCAGATCCTTCTCTCTGAAATAAGCTAGTGTCGCTATGGTGGGCATAGGGGCCCCTCTTGTAGTTCAGAATGGTCCCTAGTAGGGTCCCGAAGCAGGAACCCATGTCCATCCATTAGGTTTAGGGTTTAGGGCTTAGGGTTTGGGATTTAGGGTGTGGGGTTTAGGGTTTAGGGCTTAGGGTTTAGGCATCTATTATTTGGGGAAAATTGGACTGTAGCTCAAATGAGGCGCAGTCCCTACCCTCCAGCACGAGTCCCCAAACCTTCAACTTGGTAATGATCGCATATTCATGTATAGACCCAGCGGGGGATATTGAAACATTTTGTTACGTTGTATCCCACCAAGAGGGAACCCAAACCTTGAAGCCTAAGTCATGGCCCCCAACCCTAAGCCCTAAACCACCAACCCTCAACCCTACACCATGCAACATACATTCCTCATTATCACCTCCCTCTAAAATGAAGAATCCACCCCCAATAGATATATATATATATATATACGTATATATATATATATCTGTGTGTGTATGTGTATGTACATGTATATGTATACATGTATATATCTGTATATATATATATATACAAATCTATTTCCAGTGTGGTACATTATACAATGTTGGGAATAGTTGGTTTTGAGTTTTGCGGGGGTGGGGGCATTAATCTTGGGGGCAGAGGACTACATGCTGTTTGAAGGTGGACCCCTTTAGTTTCCGTTCTGCCACCGTACATTCCTGAAGCCCCCGGGGCTTCGTTTGACCCCCCGCCCAAAGTCCGAAGCCCTACACAATATTTGGTTAGATATCCTTCGATATACCCCGATATATCCACATGGTCCATATACCTATTTCTAGACAATGCCCCAACATATCCTTATACATCCCTTTGTACCAACAGACATGCCTACACATCACTATATACCCCTAGAAGCCCAGTTTGAGATAACTAAACGGCCTCCGCCCTAAACCCTAAATCCTAAACCCTATAAGCCCTAAACCTTAAGCCCTAAACCCTAAGCCCCAAGCCCCAAACCCTAAACGCTCAAGGCTGCAGCAGTCCTGCGAGACCCTGCGTTGCTGACGGCCAACAGCTCGGGATTTGGGTTTAGGGTGCTGTTTGCGGCGTATAAGGTTTCGGGTTTAGGGTAACATGGAGTAGTAACAGGAGCTTTGGTGTTGTGTAGGGTTTAGGGTAGTAAGCAGCTCGGGGGTTCAAGGTTCGGTTTTCATTGTTGTAGAAGCTCTTTTCTTAGGATGTTCGGAGGTTCAAAGGGAGTGACAGGTGGGGTTAGAAGGACCATTGAGGGCCATACACAGGGATTTACAGGGATTCGGGCAGTGCGGGTTTCTCCAGAATTTGGTTCATGGATGTCCCTTAATTTTTCGTCATGTACATACAGCTAGGCTACACTCGTAGCCACCCTTTGCTTCAGATGGGCTTTACAGTCTACAGGGCTTGTGGAGTATGGTTTGAAGGGTATATGGCTTCAGAGGTCTAGGTTGAAGAGTCACTAAGAGTTGGGGTCCGTGATGGCCCACGACTTGGATGGCAGATACCTCATGCGGAGTTAGGGTCTGACGGTGTAGGGATTGCGCGTTTCAGATTTGGAGATTACAGGGGGCTAGGCATTACTGTTCACTCACCATTCACATTGACTCGTGGTTGCACGGAAGACATGGAGTGTTTTTTTAAGTTTTCAACAGCATAAGCAAGGTGACAGTGATACTCTGGTGGGATGATAATATCAAGCAAAATCGCGGCACACTCGCCAGTAAGCAACGTTGCCCGTAGAATTTGTCGTGGCAGCACGCGCACGCACACTTTGCGGCGAAGCTCGCACTTGAACAATGCATAACTACGTATTGTGACAGGCAGGGTAGCTGATATATTGCGCCGCCAGCATTTTCTTCACGGCAGAAAAGGAAATGCATTTTCGAAACATGTGTAGCAGGTGTGGCTAGGTTGCATATGAAGTTTGCGCTGAATTTGGCGGCGCTGGAGCGAAATGGGCTTTCTTTTGGCGCGCACGATGTGCGGTGTCTGCTGCTGGAGCAACTTGAAGGAGCAAAAGGCTAGTCCTGCAACTGATGGCACCAGTGAATATGGCTCATGACCCCTCAAAACTTTGGACTAGTGGCCGAGCCTCAGAGGAATGGTTCTACCCTATAGGGTAGCAAGTACGAAGCATTCTCCGAAGCTTTGATGCCACATAATCCCCCTGAACCGCAAACTGTCTTATCCGAACATCCCTACGCCTAAACCGGTATAAACCTTAAGCCCTAATCCCTAAACCCTGAACCCTAATCCCTAAACCCTAAACACAAACCCTAACCCCTAAATCCCCAAACATAATCTCTCCCAAGTTGAGGCAGACCTGAGCGACCTAGCGACAAGCCTGGTGTGGCTGGAAGAGTTCCTCTGGAATCAGGCAGGAGTCTAGGGTCCGGCTTAAGGTTCAGGAATTGGGGTATAGGGTTTAAGTTGTAGGGTTTAGGGTTTAGGCTTCAGGGTTTAGGATTCAGGGTTTAGGGTTTAGGCTTCAGGGTTTAGGGTTCAGGGTGTAGGGTTTAAGGGTTTGAGGTTTAGGGTTTAGGGGAGATTAGGATTTTCCGCACACCCAGACAGACCGAGGCTGGCACCATAGGAATTAACATTTTATTCGGGGATGCTATGGTACCCAATATGGTAAGTTTAGGGGTTATTTTGGGTTTAGGGATTAGGGTTAGGGTTTAGTAGTATCTTATTTGGGGATACTATGGTACCAACATTGAGTAAGATTATATCCTCCTTTTTGGGGTATAGTATTTTGTATAACGAATATAATCTCACTAGGTTCAACCACCGAAAAACATTACTCATATGAATTAGAGTCTAAGCTACTTGAAGGGGCTTATGTAGGGGATTATATAGGGGAGTATTATAAGGCTCAATATGGCTCATGTGTGGGTTGATCTGTAATCTAAAGGTCCGTTGGAGAAATTATTCAGGAAATTTGTAGGTCTACAAGGAAAAATCGAGGAAACTGTTTTGCCAGTATGGCCCCTAAACAAAAACCCCCAAACCCTATACCATTTGGTGAACAGGATTTTGTTAGACTGCCATATGGGTGGTTGTCGAAATTATGGTCCTTTTTTGGGTACCCTAAATATATAGGTGCCGTATTATAATAGGGATCCAAAAAGGGACCATAATTTTGGCAGCCACCCATATCCCCAGGCCCATCAGGCATCCGAAGGTCTCGGACCATCCCCGGTCTGCCCTTGGCCAGTCATCTTGTGGGCTTAGGGTTGAGGGTTTAGGATTTACGTAGGGTTGAGGGTTTAGGGTTCAGGATTTAGGGTTTAGGGTTCAGGGTTTAGGGTTCAGGGTTTAGGGTTTATAGGCCCCCTTAAGTAGATAGAATATGGGGTATATGAGGATCTTATTATATTACACCCAAAGCCATATTCAATCTACTTAAGGGGGACTAAGGGGTTGCATGTCCTTTTAGGACCTTGAGTTCGTACTTCGCAGAACTGACTACATATGGACCACGTTCTTTACCACCACCCGCAATCTCAAAATCGACCCTGGCCTAAAATCCCTAAATCCTAAATCCTCCCCAACCACCCGTTGCCTAGAATAGGAGGCCCTACACCCTACATAGACCCTAGAAACCCAAACCACCAAACCCCCAAACCTTCCCGGGGTTTAGGGGTTTTGGGGGTTTGGGTTTTGCGGGCCAGGATTGGGCAGCGAGCTTCGGCCGACAGGCACTTTCTGAGGCTATCCAGAACAAGTCTGCGCCTCGCAATTGATGGGTTTAGGGTGCTTTATTTATACCCCTACTACAATGTAGTTTAGGGTTTGGGGCTTAGGGTTTCAAGGGTTAAGGGTTTAGGGTGCTTTATACCCTACTACAATGTAGTTCAGGGTGTAGGGTATCTAGGGTTTAGGGTCAAGGGTGCAGAGGGGCTAACATAAACGACGTTTAGGGCTTGAGAGTTCAGAGGTGAGAGTTGAGGTTTGGAGACTTCACTGGGCTTGGGGTTAGATTTTGGGGTGCCCAAATGTTACCGTTTATGGGAAGCCAAGAGGTATGCAGGCCAGGGGGCTGGACCTTAGGTCTTCTTGCTCTCCAGATGTCTCTGCTGCTAAGCAGTCAAATTATCTTAGCGATCCAAGTATGCAAATAGTAACTGCATTGCGCTCTGAAATCTTTAAGCTTAATCTACATTGGGCTATTTGGATCCTTCGGGTTGTAGGAAATAGGTAGCCCAAACTCGCTTCCACAGGATCATGGTCATACACTGCGTTGTGGGATTCTCTTTAAACGACTTTGCAAAATGCCTCGGAAAACTCTTCCCGCGTCCTACTCCACCGCCTTTTTGGAATGCCTTGCTTGGAGGGTCATGGGGACTTAGTAAGGAGGTTAATGGGGATAATTGGGTTGTTATATGGCTTATGGGGATCATTAACCTATCTACCAAGTCCCCCTGACCCTTCAAGTACAGCTGAAGCACAGTCCGTGAATTCTACACCCCATGTATGCATAGTTATACGCGTGTACATTGGAAAGCCCGTGCATGCACCTACATATCCTGTTGCAATGCCTCAAGAAATCCTTCTGCAATAGCTACCTGTAAGGCTCTGCAATAACTACCTGTGGGGCTGGGTCCCGCCTACCCTGGTCTCTATGACTGCTGAAGTCCCGGACCCACACCCCTAAACTCTGAACCCTAAACCCCTTAACCAAAAAGCTTTTCGGATGGTTTTTAAAGGCGTATAAGACATGATAACAAGAGCCCAAAGCGCAAGGGGTCAATGGTTTCGAAGGGTTTAGGTTAAATCCTCAAAATCAGAGGGGTTCACAGGTTTGCATCCAGTCCACCCTATGGGCTACACCATTAATTTACGTATTGAGGTCATCTAAGCGTTCAGAACCAGCCATTGAACTTCTGTGGTTTCAAAGTTAGGAGCTTCGGTGTCTAGGTTAAGCCCTGAGCCAGCAAGGACCCCAATATGGACCCCCAAGTACTATGATCCTTATTCTTGTAAGGAACCCAAAAAGGGCACCCGTAATTTTGGGAAACATCCAAATCGAATCGGAGCCCAGAACCCTAACCCCAAAGCCTAAACCTTGCCTTGGGTTTCAAAGGACCCTCAGTGTTGGCATCTTATTCCACCGGTGGAGGATCAGGGGGACTTAATAATAGAAATAAAAAATGATAATGGAAAAGCGAATGGAAACTACCTTATCTTAGGGTTTGGGGCTTAGGGTTTAGGGGTCAGAAGTCGCTAGCCAAAAGCCTAGATTGGAAACCACAGCTTCCAAGCCTTCCTGGTGGTTCGTAGGGAGTAAGGGAACATAATCCCTATATGGGCGTTCCCAAAACTAGGGTCCCATTTGAATATCTTCGAATATGAGGTGCCGTATATAGCCTATAACCAAAAGGGGCCCATGATTTTGAGAACAACCCATATAGTCCCTGTATAGTATATTCGTATATTCCCTTATTCGCTAGTGACCCCCAGTAAGGAGATTCCAAGTCCCCAGGCCATTTCTGCTGTACCAAGGGGCCGCCGCGACATCGTTTGGGGTTCCCAAAGTTTCGGTTTTGTTTGATGTGGATTGAGGGTGAGGTTAGGGTTTGGAGGCGTTTGTGTTTGCAAAGAGCTTTTTGATTCGGGCTTGGGGGTTTGCGTTTCTGGTTCTGAGGGTCGAGTCTTGGCGACTGTTGCGCTTTGGAAGCTTATGGTAGGGTATCCAGTTCAGAGGGTTGTGATTCCCTAAGCCGCAAACCATAAGCCCTGAATTTAGGGGTTTGCGTGCAGGATTTTTCCTGGGTCTCTCAGGGAGAGCCGAGGTTGCGACCGACGCGCATATATGGTAGCATCGAAGGCTTGGAATAGCAAGACCCCTAAGCCCTGTAGACCCTAACTAGGTTTCGGGTTGCTCTGACCCTTAAAACAGACACTGCGAGATTCACTAAATGGTAGTTTCCAAAATTAGGGTCGCATTTCTTTACCCTGACATATTAGAATCCTTTTAATTTATGGGGACCTCCAGAAACGTGCCCCTAATTTGAGGAACTACCCTAATGAGGTTCTAGGCTCTTGCTTCTTATTTGGTGCAGAGGGTCTGAGCTCTGTACAGAATCTCCCGCGGCTTCGTTTTTAGGGTTTAGGTTTTAGAGCGTGGGGTTTAGGGTCTAGGCCTTAGGGTTTGGGGTTAAGGGTTTAGGGTCAATGTATGATGGTCTTACAGGGTTGTGTAAGGCTTCATCAGCTTGTACGTTGCTAACAGTCAGTTGGCCTTTGCAGAGTAAAGGACGCTAGACCAAGCAACTTAAATGGTCTAGGCAAAAAGGGGCCCAACATCAACCCTAAAGCCTAAACC
>CAJNIZ010000147.1:16997-32853 GCA_905231905.1 Symbiodinium pilosum | reverse complement strand
TATAGTCTTCATAGTAGGGGGATTGTCAAAATTATGGTCCCTTTTTGGGTCCCTATTATAATACGGGGCCTAATTTAGGGGACCCAAAAAGGGACCATAATTTTGACAATCCCCCTGGCTCTAGGACCTTGGGATGATATACCCGAAAACCCCTTCTAGTAAAGTAGGAACCCTACATTAGGTGAAAGGGTTGTAGGCAACCTAGGGACACCCAATGCTCTCAAGATTGACTCAGATCGGGCTCAGTTCCTTACTTGGAGGGTCATCGGGANNTCGTAAGTAGGTTAATAACAGGGATAATGGACAAGAAAATGAAAACTACTACAGTAATTAGAGTTTAGGGTTTTGGGGGGGGATTTAGTAAGTAGGTTGAAAATGGGGATAATGGAAGTTATTATATGGCTTATAGGGGTTATTAACCTACTTACCAAGTTCCTGACCCTGAAAATGTCCGTTCTGGGTACCCACACCCTTGGAAACGCGTAATAGGTGTTTGGACAGCTGTCAAAACTAGTGGCCTTGTTAGATGATCCGTTGACTTAGTACGTCTACGTGCTGTCCTCAAGAAGCCTGGTTCTATGCCCCATAACCCCATTCCTAGGTAGACTTACTAAGTCAGAGAGCCTGCGAGTTCTGTCAGTTGCTATTTCAGCAGGGTGGGAGGGAATAGAAAGCGTTATAAAAGTCTGTATGAATCCCAGACATCCCCATACTGCAAAAGCCCCTTCCAGTGCCGCTGGCTAGCAAGGAATGAAGGAATCGAGCCATGTAGCAGTCCCTATAAAAGCAGGTCACGCTCAAGAATATGATGGTTTCCATGTTCTTTTCCGTTGCTTCACTCCCTGCTAACCATAGGTAAGTCAAGGATTGGGGAGCCTGCCTCCACTTTGACAGCTGGTCCTGTTCAAGTTCATATAGACGTCCCGTGTGGACTTCGTTAATGGTTCCTTTCCCCAATGGCAAGATCTAGGCCGCAGTTCAGGAACCTTTCTTGATGGAGGTTGAAACCTCCAGAGCATATTTTTGGAGGCCCCTTCATTCTCGAAGATTGCACTTTCTGCACTGGCTTTAATAACAAAGTCGTATACCCCGTATACCCTGGGGCAATGTAAGGTCTTCAATAGTTGGCAACATCATTCCCAGATCATCCTTGCAATATATCCATAGTTCAATCATCAATCTTCCTGACATATCTACGGTATGATATACCCCAAAAACTATATGCTACGTCTTTAGGCTCCCAAGAGACTAAGGCCAGCAAGAATCCAACGGCTTTGAAACGGCCAATTGGGGAAGGGACTGGGGAAGATGATTCCCTGTAGGATGAGATCCATGCCTGCGAGTTGGCGAAAACAGAAAAACTGTCCCATACGATGGAGAGCGCAAGGATTTTGAAGTTCAGGGGCTTGCTCGATCAACGGCTTGATGGTGTACCCGGCCCCAAACATGGAGACCCACCTAGAGCCTGCTTTTATGTGAGTTTGGGTTCGGAACGGTCAGAAACGGACACACCATAACTTGGTGATGCCTGGCTACAACTTTAGCACTTGAGTGCTTTCAGGGTTCCTCCTTCTTACATTACAATACCTACTAAAACTAAAGCTTGTGTGAAGGGTTCAAGGCAAGCAGCGCAAGTAAGACTTTGCAAGTCCCATTCGGGAAGAAAAGGGAAGGCAGGAGTAGAGCCTTCAAGACTACTTGTTTCTCGGGGTTATATAGAGATGATGGAAAAGAAAATGGAAGTTACTTCATTTTGGGCTTTTTTGGCTGTTTGCTTCTGTTTCGTAGTTTCTGGGCCTTTTCAGCTTCATGGCGTGGAGAGTCTTGACAAAATTTATAGAATATTTTAGGAGGACACCCCATCCAGCAATAGTGACTGTAAGGGATAATAAGGATTATATCAGGGTGCTCTTATATGTCCATTATACCACACAGGTTGGGGGATCCTCCTAAGGAAAACTTTTACTCCCCTGATAGTAAACTTCCCCACCCACCAAAGACAAACATTCCCAATCCAGAGCCATGTGTTATTATGGGGAAGATGTATTACCGCAGAAACTCCCACTTGCAATTCCAAAGGCCTGCACCATTTTTCGAGACGCCTATGGGTAGCAAGTAGCTTACTGGAAAATCATGTGATTTCCCATTCAAGAAGTCAGAAGCTATTTTGTAATTCAGGTTTACTGGTTCAAGAAAGGGTTCGAGGGATTATTTTCCTACTAGCTACAAAAGAATATATCAAAGGAAAGCTTGTTAAAGGGGTGTTAGATGGGCGATTAGATAGGGACGACTATAGGGATTACTAAAAGGGGATACTAGGAGTTCAGATTATAGGGGATTATATAGGGACTATAGAAGGGGTAATTAAAGGGGATACTAGCAGTTTAAACTATAGCTCATGTGGTGTAAGGGAGCTCCTCTCTGGCAGACAAACACCTGCCAAAGAGTTTTGAGACACCTGAGACCCGTGGCCAATGGCCTTGGGGTTTAGGGTTAGGGTTGTAGGGGTTATATGGCGCTTATTTAGGGATAACGGAAAAGAAATGGTAACTACTACTTAGAAAATGGAAACTACTATTTAGGATTGAGGGTTTGGCCTTTTCTGTTGATGGCCTCAACCCTGCGCGACAGCGGGCAAACCTGGAAGTTCAGATAGGGCAGTATACTGAGCATACTTTTGGGAAATGCAGGCTTACGTCCGTCAACAGCAGCATGAGGATTGGAGGTTTCGGGCGACCTCTTCTCGGCGTCAGTTCTGTTCAAGATTTTAGTGAAGTTTGTACCTGAAAGCCTTCGAGCGCAACCAGCGCCATCTACCCACGAGATTTTTTACAGCTGGGAAGCAATTTAGAGGGTATCTAGAGTTCTAGTGGTTGGAAGAAATGTGTACACATGATGGGGATTAGGGTTTATGACCCAAATTGTCTTAATGTCCTTTCAAGGAAGCCAACCTATCACCTATACTCTGAGGTCTTCAGGGTAGGGTTGGGTAAGTCATGGGGTCTACACTAGCGTCTACACTACTGATGGCAAGTAGGGAATAGGATAGGCCCCTGGGATATTTAAAATTTTCCTTAATGGCCTCAATAGGGGACCATATATACAAGTGGTTTTAGGGGCCAGCCTAGGATAAAGGAAAAGTTTATGTGGGAATGAGATTCCATTATTCGCCAGGAAGTGAAGTACTTCGGTCGTCCAGGCCTGAAGGCCCGGGAACTTGGAAGGCAGGTTGTTCATTCTCCAGCATTATGTGCCATCAAGCTACCAGATCGAGAAAATGGAGTTCTGGGGGGGATCAATTCCGCAGAAATGACAGTTTTCGGGTGGTTACAAGGGAGAGCCAGGACTCTAGGGTTGCGTAAGTTGCACACGTGCTCCGAACGGCTGCGGTTGCTGACCTCGGCAGCAAGATGTGGAACGTGCCGATGTGCTGCGGCCCCCTGGATGCCTTCTTGGAGATCCATTTGAGCATAATTTGTGCCAACTTGAATAGGGGTATATAGGGTTAAAGGCCAAGGGCTTCCAACAATCTAGGGTCCCTATCAGGTGGTCTCCTATTTCTGCAAACTCCCACATTCCTACAACTGTGTACCAAGATTATGCTGACCTAGGCTCTCGTGGTGCGTTTTAGGGCTTCAGGTTTTGGATGTTTGGTTCAGGCTTTCGGATTTCGGGCTTTGGGTTTTCGAGGTAGGGCTTCGGGATTCGAGGGTTAAGATGCCACGTCCGGTATAGGCGTTAAGAAAGGCAATCCCCAGATGACTTCAAAAAGTTCTGTGGGGCTTCGGGATGGTAGCCGTGGTGTTCGTCAGGTTGGGAGCTTTAAGGATGTAGGGTGCGGGCTTGGTGGAGATTCAGGGCAAACGGGATATTTCACGGATTGGAAGCTCCCATAAATTTCAGTTCGTGGTAACACGTATCTGGTTTTAGGAGGCGGGCTTCCAAGTACGGACATCTACGAGGTACTTTCTAGCAGCTCGTAGGGGGGGCCTCTTGTTGCTGGGCAGGTTCTCAAAATCGTAGGTCCCTTCTTGCCGGAGGTATTTTGGCGATGTATTGAGGGCAAGGAGAAGGCGGTAGTCGCTCCAAAGTCTGTCTTCCAGTTTCCTTGCAAGGTTCTGTTTTGGCCATTAATACATGATCCCGCTGGTTCCTCACAGTTGGCCATTTGGTGGAGGGGGGTTGTTGTTACAAGGAGGTATTTAGGCAGTCTCTAAACCCCAGTCCCTGAAAAACAAAAACTAAATCCTAAGCCCTAAACCTTATAAACCCTAAATCATGCCGTAGTCTTAGGCGGAGGGAGGGTCTCCAGTCTTACGGGGCCACGTCAGCGGTTGTTTGAGGAGGGCGCCCTTGGGGTTCCATGTTGGGATTTCCATAAAAGGGGGGGCCCCCAATATGAACCCAAACCTACCATAATTCTCAATATATGGATTCCCAAAAAGGAAAAACCTAATCCTGGGAAACTCTAAGCCTTAATCCCTGTAAATACCTATTGTAGAACCTCGTCTGGCCTTGTTCCTATAAGCTCCGCGCCAGTTTGGGAGTCGAGCCTCTGATGCTTTGAGGGCCCTACATAGCCTTTATAGAACCCGATATGACCTTATCAGCCCTTAATCCTTTGAGGACTCCCTATGGCCCTTAAACAACCCAACATAACCCTATAATTCTCATAATGTGGACTCCAAAAAAAGAACCCTAGTCTTAAGAAACCCTCTACAAACGCTCATGTCAGTTTGCCCTATACAACCCAATGTAACCCTCTAAGACCTTATATAGTCCTATACAATTCAATATAACCCTCTACAAACCCCATATCACTTTGGGGAGGTGTAAAAAAAGCGCTAGCGGCTAAGGTTCCTGCCATGCATTGATCTAGAGAAGCTTGGCTATGATTGCTTGGGCATAAGGTTGAGGGGTGAAGGTTTAGGGTTTGGGGTTGAGGTTGGAGGGAGTGGGTTATAACCCTAAACCCTAGGGTCAGGGTTTAGGGTTTAGGGTTTCAGGTTGGAATTGTTTATGGTTAAAGGGCTAGGGGGGGGTGAGGCTGGTTACGACCCCAACCAGGAAAAGTCTGTAACAGAGTTCATGTGGGGGCCTACACATATCTACGAGATAGCCATCATCTAACTGTTACCGGGTGGGGGCAGTACCCAGGGTTCAGGCCATAAGGTTGGGCATCTTCTTCGGGTCATTTTTCCTTTACCCTGAACACGGAACATTCTACTATACCTGCGAACCTTTCAATCCTAAAGTCTGCTGGGATTCTGGTTGTCCCACGCAATACAAGTGAGCTGGTAACTGCTACCCGGCCCCCATGGGAGGTATAGAAGCCTAACCCCCAAACCCCCAAACCCCCACACCCTAAACTGTGGAACATTTCAGGAAGACTTAATAGGTAACCGGATAGTCATTAGTATTTTGGCGTGTATATACACTACAAAGATTACAGCGTTAACCTGGTGGAGACCGGGAAACTTAGCGACAAGGAAGAAGCTTGTTCTGCCGAGCGTCGTGCTTCTTCGGAGCTCATCGCGTGCACTGCAAACTGCTGAATGCTGCTCAGCCTGAAATTTGGGCTTAGGGTTAAGCTGTAATCCCCTAGCCACAGTAATAAGGTGCCCCGGCTGCCTCAGAATATCATTAACGGGTGGGGAGGTTTTTTAGTACGTAGAAGGAGGGAATAAGGATTTGCAGCTCTAGCGTTACAAGTTGACTGCTTCCTTGCGGCGGCCATGAGAAAACATGCAGACATAAGCGTCGCAGGTTGAGGCCATGGAAGGGATTCCATAGAGCCCCCCTTTGTGGGTTTGGGGTTTATGTGGTCTTTTGGTCGCGTGGTATGTCAGCACATGATATGAATAATGCGGAGGGCGTCTCCACTGGACGGTCTTTTGTTTCCCGGTCAATCCCGGCTTGCATGCAGATGTGTATTGAAACCCTGGCCCCACATGCTGAACAGGAAGATCCCTTAAATTATCAGGGAACTCCATATAGAGCACTTTGAAGTATGCCAGCGGTCTTTGTAGGTCCCTCTTGGGATCTTATATGATGATGTACCCCCTTATATAGTTCCTTTGAAAGAACACCCCTTGGTCTTTTATGGTAGTGTTTGAGGTTTACTCCCAGATGCAGGTAAACCGAGCGCCCACTGGGAGCCTCGCGCGGCACCGGCGCCTGCGGCTGTGGCGATGCCTATGGGTGGCAACAGCCGCTTCGCTTCAAAGGCCACTGTTTCCCAGCCCCCATAAAGGATCCAAAAAATGGAACCCCCCAAAATGACCCCCATTACTACATTGGGGAAACAGAGGGATTATTGGGAGGGCTCCTGATCCACCATCTTTTTTCTAGTCGCCAGTCCTAAGAAGCGGAACACTCTGGAGAAACCAAACCCCAAACGCAACTAATCCCTGAGGAAAATCGCAATTTTGCTTTGTCGGGTGCCGGCGACCTGAACAGCTGAGGCTAGCATGCAACGCAGAAGCTTCCCGAGGTCAAGGGACTGCAAAGCTGCGGAGCCTGCCCAAGATCACGTAGGCATCCCAGACTTGTTCACGCGGGAAGTTAGAGTTTTGTTGAATATGCAACAATCAAGGAACGTATGCATTTAAAGTACCACATCCCCAACCCAAAAGGCCCCTTGAGTTAGCTGCAAGTGTCCCAGATCTTGTGGGACTGCCTGGTGGCTGGGTTGGGATGCGAGCTAGACTCTTTGCTCTTTGCAGCCGCAGAGGGCAACCTCAAGAGGTGGGAGAAGGGAGGATGCCGCCTCTCGCATTCCTTGAAAATCCGTAGAAGTCTTGATAGAAGGAGCAACGCTTGACGCCAGTGCTCCCAAACAAATGTAAACTTGTCTCTTCTTTTTCAGGAAGCTTCTGCCTCGAATACGTTTCATTGGCAACTGCCAGGAACACATCAAGCCTTCATGAGGTCATTCAAGCCGGGAAGCAATGGATCAAAGATTTGTTCAGCTGGTCCGAGCACGCAAGAGCTTGGGAGTTCCCATGCCCCCAGTGCCTCTCACTGTGAGATTCAAAGGCACGTGCCTAGAAACGGGAAATCAGGAACATTACTCAAGTGGTTCCCCGGTATGACGCGCAGTCCATGCACCGACCTTGTGCTGGGAGAGCGAGGTACCAAGCGTAGGCTTAACATCATAATAGTCTGAGTCCACAGCGAAGTCCAGATCTCTAAGCCGTGAGCCTCATACCCGAACTCCCTGGTGCACGCGTAACTCCATCCTAAAAGTGAAGCGATGCGGTAGCATGCCAAGACTTCGAGTGCTGAACGCCGGGGAAACTAAAGGTCCCCATGTGTCTGCCCGAGGAAGGGCTGCCTTTATCCTAATTCTAGGGTAGATTCCTGAAAGCCCCCCAAATAGGACCGACCTCTCTCCCAGTTGTTCTTCAAACGTCCTCCGCTTTGGGGACCCAAGGCAATCTACCTGAAATTCAGGAATGTGGGGTTAGTTGGGAGGTGTAGGGAGATGTCTCAGAATCATGGTGCCTGCGTCGAGGGTCCGGACCGAAGAGAGCCCTTGTGCTTGCAAACAACCTAATCTGAGAAAACGACTCATTGGCACTGGGCTTTGCGGTTAGGGCGTACCATGGGGTTTTCGTGGGATTTCATCTAGTAACTCGGGTTAGGAGCACGAGGCACTCCAGTTGAGGGTGTTCTGTCCTGCGGGTGGCAGGCGCTTCAAGACAAAATCGGTTCTAAATGTTTGTAGTTTTCGGGTCTGAGGACTTGTAGGTGTGGGCACGACGGAACACGAAAGTGTGACCAAGAAAAATCTGGCATAATGCATTTTGGTGCCCGCTCTTTGTCAGCAATTGTTGCCAGAATCCTCTGAAGCCCACCGCACAGACTGACGGCAAGTTCGGCCGCGCAAGACCGCCGGTGTGGTGTCTTGAGCACGTAGCCCAATGAAAGAATGCAGCATGGCCATCCTGAAACATGAAAAAGTTCCTTTCCCTAAACACCAGAATCCCGGTGGTCCAAAGACCGGTCTTCGACGTGTCTGCTGTAGAAGGACTGTCTTTCGACAAGCTCGTCGTGTCCTCCCAAAATTGTTTTTCACAAAACCCTGTACTCATTAGGGGTTAGTAGGGAATGTGGGAGTATAGTATATAGGGATTATGCAGGTATCATATTCCCTCATTCCCTACCAAGAACCAGTAAGTGTAGCTCCTCGACAAAACTTGATCTTACCTCGACCTCAAGCCATCTTTCCGTTTGGCATTGGCTGGAGGACGACTGCGACAAAATCCTGTCTTTCACAGCCCTTTCCAGTGGACATTACGACTGACACGTCTCAGAATCCCAGGGTAATGCAAAGATGCGCGGTTGCATTGCAGATGACTTGAGGTGGGAGCTCTTTCAGTTGTGCTTTTGGCATGCGTACATGTAACGGGGACGAAGCCCCATGAAATCACCTAAGGTAATACTGGCGAATCAAATAGGAAGGATGAAAAATAAAATGGAAACTGGGGGTTAATAGGAAGTGGATGCAGAATGTTTGCGGAGGTTCGGAATTGCACCTTTACTCTGCAGCCAGAATTGCGTCCCGCCCGAGCCATGCAGCCGGATAGGTCATGAGTCCTGGGTGCACAGATGCAGAAAGCTCAAGCCCCGCATCAGAATTCTAAAGACCAGGGCTACACAGCAGCTTACACCCAGAAGGCAAGGGACTCGAAGCAAATTCGTGAGGAGAGCCACAACATCCAAAAGTGCCAGCTGGCAGCTTCTAAAAATGAGGGTGCCCTTACATTACCCAAACCAGAAATAATTCCATAAACCCTTATCCAAAGACTCATGTTTGTTAGCGTTCACTAAGAGAATTCCCCCAAATCGGATCCCAGGTTCCCTTTTTCAACCCCCAGCTTGTCTTGAGCATTTTCTCCGCTCTCATTTCAATGATGCCCAGCCCTGGAGCCTGAATTTTACAAATGTTCCCTACTTGGGGCCCAAAAGTCTCCAAGTTATGATAACTTTGGGCTGCGCAACGCTGGAATCTCCGCATTTAGAGTTCAAAAAGCAACAGACGCAAGGAATTTTGTTGACCTGAAGTTGAAAAGGCTGGCTGGCAGCCAGCCAGCGCCCTGCTTCGCACAAAAACCAAGGGCTCGAAATTGAGATCTAGACACGAAATGAGAGGCTCTGGGGTATCACATTTCCGGATGTAGGAAGCCGAAGCTTTGGGCACCTTTGCAAACTCGGATTTCAACGGTCTCCCAAATCATAACACATGAAATTCCTCAGCACCCTTCGTTGCCAACAAACCAAGGGGTTTCATGTTTAGGGCAGGATACTGCCCAAGAATTGGGCCTCTGACCCGCAACCCCACAAGACATTTGCGGTATTTTGCATAGGCCGTGAGGCCTCAGATGACGAAGTGATGCATCCGTTTTTCGGCAGGGCTTATCCTCCCCCGCACAAGACAACTGCATAGCACTTTGGCGTCAGGGCTATGTTTCCTGAGCCAATACACCAGCACTTCGAGCTGCATTCTTGGTCCCGCATTTTGGGGCAAATATTCCATGCCAGTTTGTTACATTTCGGAAAATGCGAGCATTTGTGGTTTTGGAATTCTTCTTTTGACTCAGCATTCTTCTCGCGCAGTGTTTTTATCACATCCATGGCAGTTTGTGCGGAAGAGGCATCCAAAGCATCCAGTGCCAGCTGAATCAGCTTGTGATGGCTGCCTGGCCTTGCAGCAAGCACTGCGATCACAGCAACCAATTCTCCAGACACCTTGATACAGCACGAACCAAGCTTTCAGAAGGTCAGTTCATAAGCTGAGTGTCTCTCACAGGCTTCATCCTACGCCTATCCGCTTGAGTTGATGCGCAGACTCTGCCGCAATGCCGCGCAATTCTAGCGGAGTGCCCCACGGAGACCTCCACAGGTTACGCTGAGCCTGAGCCTACACGGCGCACAATGTTATGTTTCTGCGCCTTGAGCGCTCAACCTCACAACTTCCATAATAGGATTTTGCTACGGCGGTGCACAGCCTCGGGCGTATCCCAGATGACTTCTTATGGTCAAAGCGGTAGACACTGCATTTAGCAGATGCATCGAAGTGTGGTCTCACTTCAGCATCAAGTTCGGACGGGATGTGCACTCCCAAAGCTTGACGAAAATGATGCCCTTCTACCAGGGTCCTCTGTCAGGCCACTTGGATCCAGTTATCGCTTGAGATTCAGGGCCCAGGCCTTCTTTGGAGAGGACTTGGCCCTTGCCGGAGTAGTTTAAAAACTCAAGTCAAAGTTGCTGCGCTCAGTTCTTCTTTGTCTTACTGGCGGTTAATAGGGGAGGAGGGGATAAAATCCCTAGAATGCCCGTATAATATGTTTCCGTATTCTCTACTAACCAAAAAATGGGTTGCTTTTATAGTCACGAACAGTGGGTAAACCAACGTTCTAAATCTTGAGCACTGGTTGAGCTGTATGGTCCCTCTTCTGCTTACTGGGGGTAAGTAGGAAATAGGGGAATAGGGGGGTGTAAAAGGATCATGTAGAAATTTTATTCCCTTCTGCCCTACTAACCCCAAGACAGGTCAAAGAATTGGAAGGATTTTGTTTGAGGTCTGATGTGGCTACAACCCCAACTTGTATGAGCTGCAGTTGAAAGACCGGATGTTTTCAACGATTGCCAGCCTTGGATGCTGGAAAGCCCAAGGATTCTCCCGCGAACACGGTTTAGGATTTAGGGCCTAGGGCTCATTTTGGGCTTGAATGGTATCCACGGTTGCTATGGCCGCAGATCCGTTGATTCGATTGCCCTTTTCGATGAACGTCCTGCCGCTCGTCTCCTCATGGGAGGCCTGGGAGGCCGGGCCAAGAAACCGTTGAAACAGGAGGATCTTGCGAATCCCTGTTGGTACCTGAAGTCGCGGCAGAAAGTCAAGTTTGCTGCAGCATTTGTGCGGAGCTTGCTAGCAGGTGCAAAATGGACCATCTGGGACTTTGGGTGCTCATCGGCAGTTGTCGGCTTGCTTGGCCTTTGCGAACAGCTTCCTAAGAAAAGCCCACAACAAATGCAGGCACCGGCAGCAGCTCCTTAGCCGTCCCCAGATTCCTTGCATTTATCTGGCCAATGGCAGTACAGAGTCCTGTGTGGAATCCACTGCTCGCGCCAAAAACTCGCAAGCTGATGGGATATCTACAGCTCTTGGAGGATGTGAGGCTCCTCAGCCCAGCAGGCTCGCCTTCCCTAAAGCCTTGCTTCTGAGCTTGAAGGCTTTGCCAAGCTTGAGGCTTGCCCGCAAGCCTAGACCACGGTGCTGATGCCATTGGGTCCGTTTGGAACTTGCAGCAGTCAAGCCAGCCATATGCGCAAGCCGTCGTTTTGACCTAGCAGTGTCTTTGAAGCCAAGGAAACTGCTTGCAAGTATCTTGCCCGTAGGCCCACGCTCCGCTGCAGCCCTGTGGAGAGTGGTATGCTTGATTTGCAGTTGGGCTTGAGGTAACATATCAAGCCTTTACCAGCTGTTCAGCTAGCTTCATGCCAGCTCAAAGCAGAAATTCAACATCTGGACTGAGATGTGTTCAGAGCCAGTTCTCGGAGCAACCTAGCTCCTTTGACACAAAATCTTTGTCAACCTGGGCGTCAGCCTTTAAGCAATTCCTAGCCCCTGGGAAAATTCAGAGACTGTCCCAAGGAAAAGTGCCTTGTTTTCACCAGCGCCAGGGCAGATCCCATTCTGAACGGTTCAACTTTCAGGACAGCTTATAAGATCTAGGCGCTGAAGCCCTGAGGCGGAACTCTTGGTTTCTCTATGCGTTCTCCTCACTTGGCAGTCTCCTCAGGTTGCTAGCCTGGTTGAAGCAAAATGATACCCCAGACCACCTAAAAGGATCAAAAAAATTGAAATCCCCCAATATGAGCCCATTACTACATTGGGGAAACTAGGGGTTTGTTAGGGGGTTCCAGCTTTGGATCCTTTAGGAGGTCTGGGAAACCTGAGGAAGGCGAGGCTGAGGCAGAGCCCAGATCCACTTCGCCTTCAGAGGTCTACGTGAGGCAAGCTCTGCCTTCCTAATTTCAGACCCCTGATTCGTAAACCCCCTGTTCTTAATGGAGATTTTAATAGGAATCCGAAGATTTGAGGCCTTTAAAAAGGAGCGCCTACATTGTCACTGTAGGATTTGGGGACAGGATCTGTGCAAAGAGTCTTTGTGAGAGGTCGCAAGGAAATCTAAGTTCTGCGTGCCTGAGGGCTTCCTGCTTCCATAAGTTGATGAGCTGTGCTGGCTTTGGCCATCCGATTCCCATGATTCTTGCAGTGCTCCAGGCCTTCTGAGTACGTTCAACATAGAGATCCACAGAATCCCCATATGACGCTTTCCAAAGCTTGGGGTCCACCTTACATACCCCAAAGCACGAAACTCCATATCAGAGGCACCCCGAAAAGGGAACCCGCAAGCTCTGGAAAACCCCATATGTCCCTAGAGTCCCTTATGTTGAGCAACCCGATTTAAAGCCATCACCGGAAGCTCCATCCCATTGCTGCATGATTCATTCCAGGTCGCCAAAGATCCAGCCAGAAAATCATTGCCCTGTCTTTTTATAAAGTTGTGTGCTGAAAGTTCATGATCTGCACGCCCTAGACACACTCCCTAGACAGCTGTGGTTTGGGGTCGGGGCTTTCAAGGGGCAAGCACGCCTCTGCAAAGCTCCCTGTTCAAAGTACAAGCCAAGATGTGGCATGCCAAGAGGCGCATATGCCCTCCCCCAACCAGACATGCAGCCTGAGATTCGCCACAACGTCTAGGGTTTAGGGATTAGGATTGCCAGTTCGGGCTCCATGAAAGGCAGTTCCTAATTTTGATGGGCCTTCCTTCCATTTGTCGGGCCATGTCAGGACTTGTTCCACCAGTTCAAAACACAGGCGTTCCCTCCGTTGCCTTAGTTCTGGTCTTTAACATGCACAGCATCATTGCCTGCCGTGGTCCTGGACCAAGGGCCTCTAGACAGGCGACTTTGGGTTTGGGGTAAGGTCACCCTGTGCCTCCCTTTCTGCAAGCCTGAGATTTCCTAGCTTGCAGTCAAAAGCAGAAGCATGCACTAATCATGCACTAGCATGAGTTCCGGCTGCCAGCACGTTGGGGAGGCCGGGATGTTTGCCAAGCTGCTGTGGCATTCTCACACATCAGCAAAGACTCGTGAAGCACAACTTGCAACAAATGAGCCTTACTGTGAGTAGCTTTGTTCTTATCAGGCCTCATGCCTCCCTAGGCCCTGAATCTTCCCCTAAACCTTAAACTCTAAACCCAAACCTTCCATCTAGGTAATAAATCAGAGCTGTGACAGCCGGGGCTCGGCTTAGACTTCTTGTCTCACACCGAAACCAATGTGGAAGATTTCCCGGCCAACCACTACAGGCTGAATTGGATGGGTTTGTGCGGCAGATGGGCCCACTGTGCTTGAAGATGGCCAGCAACATTCCACCTAAAACATTGAAGCCGACAGCTCACAAATCCTCATAAGAGTCCTTATAACCCCTGCGTGTGGGTTCTGGAGGAACCTCACATGTTCAGCTCACGGAACGTTGCAACAGGCACTACACCCAAAGTCCTAGGTCACACATCTTGTTCTACAAGATTCCTTTGCAGAAGATTGGCACGAGTGCGGAGGGTTTTCTGCGATTGCAGCGACACACCATGCACATCGGCTTATTGGCCAACAGTCTCTGAATCGATGTTTTGGGGATTTTGTGCTGGTTTCAGGCTCCAATAACATTCTCAGCAGACTGGGGAATCGCCTTTCGGCTGCCTTATCTCAGGAATCCTTCCGTTCTCAGCGTGCCTTCTGGGAAGCTCGATGTTTGGCAACTGCCATGCTGCATTCAGGTCTAGCTATGAGAATTCGACGGCACTTGACCGTTCGTCCTGGCTTGCCTGTGCCCAAGCCTGCCGCAACTACGCACAGAATCCTGGCAAAAACAAGGCTTCTGCCTGCAACAGTACCACCTCCGACCTTTCTGGGCCATCCAAAGCCCCGTATAAACCAACAGGTCAAGCTTGGAAAGCCCAGAAGCTGGATACACAATCAGGTCTAACCTACATCTAGTGCATGAAGCAGGTTTGCAAGGATCCCAGGGTTAAGGGCCCATAGTTTCAACCTTAGGTATGGTTTGATCCTTTAAGCTGACAGGTTGACCAAGACAGGAAGGCCATCACTTCTCGGCGGCGGATGCAAAAAAAAAGACGCTTGCTGAAGAATGATGAAAGGGATCCCATAGTAGGCCCTCCATAGACTGCGTTGCTGTTCAGGAACTTAAGTTAAGTTACTATGATAAGGAAAGCCCATTATTCACAGCATACCCATAATACCGTAGCTTAATTTGAGTTCCTTAACAGCAACCCAGTAATCACCAATGGTCATCCTTAAGATGCATTCCGAAATTTCCTGGTTGATCAACACCAGGTGAGCTGTAGTCTACACTCCTTGAAGGGGATCATACTGTAATGTCCTTAGGAATTATTTTGAATTTCTGTTATAGTATAACCCTGAGGAAATATTAAGACTATTATTTTTATTATAGGTCTAAGGAGACTACAGTATATAGGGGGGAGTATTACAGGGGTTAAGGGGGACACTCGGAGTTTAGACCAGAGCTCGGATGACATCTTTTGTTGGATACTTCCTGTGGAAGTTGGGGCATGTGTAAAGGTCCACCTTGCAGAATCTGTTTAGGGTTTAGGACTTAGGGTTAGGGTTTAGAGGCGGGAAAAGTTTCAAAAGGCAGCCTCCTCTGAGAACCACAAACTGCATTTGGGCCAATCCCGCCTACAGTACTAGCCCCTAAATGTGGAGTTAAGAGGGCCTTATAATATACCTAGAATCGTCCCTTGTGGTACCCATTACTGGCTGGGGAATTGACCCCAAAGAATGCAGTGCAACGACGGAGGATTCCAAGAGTCAAACACGGGATCCTAATTATTGACAAATGGTAGTTTCCCATAATTGGGGGTACCTTTTTGGGGGTCCCAATAATACGGATAATAGTATTTTGGCATCTATATTGAGGGTCCCCTTATTTTGGGAAATTACCAAATTGCCCTGAAGCATGATGAGGTGGCACTTTCGGATCATTGATCATTTCCTTTTGTGGTATAACTGTGGTATAACGGACCCTGAAAAGAAGATTTTGGATGCCTTTTAAAGTACCATCCAAATGAAAGAAGCCTTTGCAAGGGCTTGGGAAGGTCGGGTCTAGGTCATATTGGGGTTCGATTGGGGTTGTATAGGGTTTGGGATTAGGGTACAGTCTGGGCTTAGAATATTCGTTGTCCAGAAAAAAAGGTAGTTTCCCTCAGAATCAGGACCCCAAGATAGACCCCGAAATACTGTCATCCTGATTAGGAGATCCAAATGTCTCAAGTTCCTCCCCTGAATGCGTAGCTCTACCGGTAATGAGCGATTGGTGTGGGAAGGTCATCGTTCTAGCTTCTATGGTAAACATCATGCGCTTGGTTTAGTAGGAAGTTGCACAGAACGACCAACTCGCATGAATCGTCTTAACTTGAAGGATGTCGTTCAAAGGGTAAGGGGAGCAACATACGCAGAAACTTTAGCCTAAAAATCTCCTGTGCCCCCTTACTGGGTTGCTGTTAAGGAACTTAATTTAAGTTACTATATTGGGGAAACCCTATTATTTACTATACATATATATATCCATTATGGTAACTTAATTTAAGTTCCTTATCAGCAACCCAGCTTAGAGCACTGAAGCTGACAAGCTTGTCTGTCACGCTCCAAAATCCCAGAGCCTGACCCGCCTGACGCCAATGAAATCGCATCGCAAATCTCCATCCTTCTAGAGGCTTCAAGTGGGTGGTTGTCAAAATTA
>CAJNIZ010000147.1:0-16705 GCA_905231905.1 Symbiodinium pilosum | reverse complement strand
TTCCCGACTAGCAGCCAGCAAGTTAAAACGCAGAGCCGGCCTCAGCTCTCCATAGCCACAGCTCATACCAGAAATGTCGCAAGATGTGAAGCTCGAGGAGGACACTCAAGATGAGAGAAACTTCTCCTACAGATGGGGGCACCACTTCTAACTTCAGGGATGTATGTGGGTTGTTGTAAGAGTATGCGATTTCTACAGGGAGCTTTTTTGGCGAGATCCTGGCCTTACGGCACAGATTAGTTGGATGTAGGCTTGGGGGCACCCCACCCCTTCAGATGCCTCTGACTAGAAGTAAAGCAGATTGGTGTCATATGAGCTATAGTCTAAACTCCTCAAAGGGGGCTATATAGGGGGTTATATAGAGGACTACTATAGGGGATATTAAGGGCATACTAGGAGTTTAGACTCTAGCTCATATTGGGCCGCCTGCTTTTGGAAACGCACCCAAACGGCAATCAGCACCTTCGACTAAAGGGACCTTCAAAGCTTTTCCAGCTTTGAGGTTGTGGGGCAAACATGACCCAGCTATGATTGTAGTTATGCCCCGGTTACAATCCTGTTAGGTCCCCTGATATGAGCTACAGTCTGAACTCCTTCAAGGGGGTTATATAGGGGATTATATAGGTGAGTATTGTAGACGTCACTTAGGGGGATACGGTTGAGACCGGAGCTCTTATGGACATAATTAGGTTACAAGTGGCATTTATAGTTGGGTTTCAATGACCTTGAAAATCCCAGCAACCGGCAGATGCTAGAGGATGGTACTGAGTAGAGTAGCTACATAGCGGGAATTAGAGGTATACAGGGATGTATGGAGTTTAGGGCTTGGGTCTTCGGAAATGGATTGCATAGGAGCATCAATAACAACTGCAGTTTAGTGTGAATGAGATAGCGTTTCCACAGGACTTCTAACTTGCGGGATACGAAGTCCTCCTCATTTGGGACTATTCAGGAATCATGTTGGAAAGTCTCCATCAAGACCCTTCCAACCGTGATCCACGTGACAGTGAGCAGGACTTTCACCAACTTCTTAATCAAGACTGGTCAGTGCTTTGTGGTGGGGTTTCCTGAACCACCATATGTGCCTTTACACATCTCATCACAGAGTGAAGTTCCTTCTTACCACTTGTCGGGACGTCGGTTTGGATTTCCCTCAGGCAGTTGGGACAGGAAACAGGTGTCTTTCAAAACGGTATGTGTTGGTATGTAGTTACTCAGCTTACAGTCTCACTTCTGCACAACCCCAAAGGTATAACCGCTGAATTGTCACAGTAGAAGCCCTTCTTGAGCTTACGCAAACAGGGTTGGTGAGATAGAAGGCTGCTCAACAAGAGAAAATCCTGGTGAAACCCCTCCATAATGTGGCACGCAATTAGCTCAAAATGCTCTTCACCATGGCTTGCGGGTATGCAGCATGGACCACAATCTTTGAACCCCAGACACTAAAACACCTGCACGCAACGTGCCCTGAACCATGGGTCTTGCAAGCACGCAACAGTCATGGATAGGACCTTTGCTTCATGGTAGAAACTTGCTACAATTGCGGTTTGAATTCTCCCTTCACACTACAAACCTTCAATCCTAAAACCTGAATACGAGCCCTGAGCCTGGTACCCTCAACCTGAAGCCTTAGCTACGAAACCCGCGTGGCAGTACGCAGGAACAAGACGAGGGCATCCCTTGCAGCATATGCCTGAGAGTTTAGGGTCGTGGGTTTAGGGGGCTTCAGGGTCCAGGATTTCGGGTGTCCAGAGCTCTGCGTGGCTTCCACCAAACGTTCAAGGATTGTGGTTCTAAGGGTTCGCAGCGTCTTCAGGTTTGACGCTTTTAGAGATCTAGGGCTTCTTCGGATGTGAGGCATAGTCCGCATGCAGACAAACTTCAGCATCACCCGACCCCAAAGGTGTTGCATATTAGGTTTCAGGGTTTTAGGGCTTAGGGATTATTTACCAGTTAGGGGTTTAGGGTTGCGAAGGAGGTCATGCCCCCATCCTCCGATCGTGACCACGAGTTCTGGGGTCCGTAGCTGTTCTTATTTCACCACCATCATTGCGGCTTAACCCAGGCTATATACAGAAACATATACAGAAACTGGGTCCGAAAAGGCCATGCTCCAGTTTTGGAGTGGAGTCATTCCAGCCGAATACTTACCAACACCATTTTGAGATGCATTTGAAGTGCCTATATTGCTGGAATTTGGGGCCCTGGAGAACAAGAGTCCTCATATCCCCTTTCTAGGAGCGAACTCGCCTCCCGACCTAAGTAGGGGGGTGAGGGGGTGTGGGTCATAAGTCAATTAATTTCCAGACAAAAGCAACGGTTCAACTGCCTTTAGATGTTGGCATACCTCGACCCCAAAGTTCAACCTCATACCTCATCAAGCAGTCATCCAGCATCACGGTAAGGCTCCTGGTAGACAGTAGACGAGCATAGCAAGTGGGGAGCTTACAACTGGGTAGTCTGCTATAGGCCTTCCATGCCACTTGAACACTTCTGCGGGTTTTCCGGGAGTCTTTCTAAAAATAGCCACCTGACAAACAAGTACCGGGCCTTGTAAGGGTTTCACCGGTGCTTTCACCGGACCCCTAGAGCATTTCACTCCGCCAGATACTGACACAAAGCAAAGCCAAGCATGGAAGCATAAAAAAGGCTTCAAGGACTGACTATCCAGGCTTGTTTCAGTTGTATACTGGCTTATAGCAGCCCCTAAATGGGCAAAGTGCAGTAATGGTATGGATGCAAGATCCAGGCATCTCCCCCCACAACCCCCCATTATTCTTAGCAATGTCATTCTGGGCACATGGGGGCTCCATTCTCTGAATATTTTAGCGGATGCAACCGCAAACCTGGGCTGCTTGGGAGAGATTATTTTCAGCTAGATGGTAAAATCCCGATGTATATCCTGGTCATATCCTAGAGTCGTTTGCACTTGTTGTTATCATTATTATCATTGATATCGGAAAGCTCTTCCCCGAAGACCGCAAGAACCAGGCTAGATAAAAGCTCAAGTTAGGCCCCGCTTGTAATAGTGGTTTGAAACGAATAAACACGGACCGCACTATAAATACTGTTGTCCGTTGTCCCTCTAGTGGTCACTACTAGTTGTTGGGGCCCGAGAACACTCAACAACATTTTTTTTGCTACGGCTGTGCGGGCGCGCATTGGCGCCTGCCCAGGCAACGCAATTGAGAGCTTAGGGCTCCTAAAACGGAATAGTTTAGGTGGAGCCCCCACCCAGTAATGGCAACTATAAGGGATAATGGTAATTATATTAGGGTCCTCTTATAGTCCTATTATGCCACTATTACAGGGTGGGGGGTCCTCCTAATGTATGCTTAGGCCCAGACGGTTGGGGTCCCAGGCAAACTTTTTGGCACGCATAGCCTTCTAAGAATTCCCTTTGCGATCTGTTGTTGGCTTCATAGTGCTCCTTGGAGTCATACAGGTTGGTAGCAGGGATCGGGGGATGGATCCCTAAAGTGCCTCCTATATAATTCTTTTAGTACAACAGCTTCCATTTTCTCATTCCCTCATTGCTTCACAACCCAGGTATGAAATCCTAGCTAAAGAGCAACAGTGGACGTTGGGGTCCCTCTTGTAGTTTAGTATAGTCCCTAGATAAGGCACCCATGTCCATCAAATTATGTCGGAAAAATCCCTAAACCCTGAACCCATATTGACTGTAGTTCATATAGCCCCCTGAATACCTTGATCAACGGGTATGGGGGCCTGTGGGTTGAGACTAAGGCTGGAGGTATGTGGCACTCTGCTACTTGCAGCTGGGTCAAACATGGGTTTCTGTTAGCGAACTCAAATGAAGTCACCATAAGGTGGATATATAGGAAAAGAGGGGATTCCTTATGTTGGCTTAACTTAAGCCACCATAAGGTGGATGTATAGGAAAAATGAGGACTCCTTATGTTGATCTAATGACTTGTGTACCCCAATAGCAAAACGGAGTATGCAAACTTTAGGGCTGAGCCTTGGGGAAGCAGAGCCCGGAGCGAGGATTTACTATCGTTGTTCAAGGTTCCCAGGTATATAAACCCTAAGCCCTAAACCCTAAACCCCTAAACCCTAAACCCTTAAGGGCTTTGGACTTGGGGTTCATGGGTTAGGGTTTAGGGCTTGGCTTTTGAGAGAGTGCAAGATTTCCAGGTGTAGGGCTTCTGGAAGAAGGAAGAAGTAGCCTCTTCTATATGGACAACCTGACATGGCGTTTTCAGTAAGCCGATTTTCTAGAACTTCCTAGCTCCTAGGTAGAGGAAAATCCAAGTTATAACCGGGTAACATCCCTACAGTCTCCTATGAGTACCCCTAAACCTTGGGTACTGCCCTCCCTCAGTAACAGTTGGATAATATTTATAATATGGTTATATATAGCACTTAATAGGACCCCTGATATAGACTGTTACTGGGGGGGCAGTACCCAACCTAAACCCCTTTTCTGGCTTAGTTTACACGATTGTTTTGTAGTATGCCCACCTAGCTGTGATCCAGCTCGCGGAGCTCGGGTTTCTCCACTCTGCAGTCAAGGCTCTTGGAGTTGTAGGGCTTAGGCTTTGGGGTTTAAGGTTTTAGGCTTGAGGGCTTTGGGGTTTAGGGTTTAGGCCTCTAGGGTTTATTCTTTAGGGTTCAGGCTTTGGGGTTTAGAGCTTTAGAGTTTTAGGCTTTGGGGTTTAAGGCTTACGGCTTGGGGAATGAGCACGATGATGAAAGGAGGATTTGGGTATCCCAATGCCCGGAAGTGGAGAATCAAATGAAAACCAAGAGCAAGTTGTGGCTATATGGGGAGTTATAGTCGGGAATAAGAAGGTTTTAGTAACCGTAAACCCTAAACCCAACCGCTACAAGTAGGACCCTACAAGCGTCAGGTGATAAGCATGGTGTCCTCGATGTGGGGGTTGGGATAACCAAGACCCTCCTGCTAAAAAAGGTAGGGCTTTCATTGTAGCCTTAGGGCTCAGTCGTGAAATTAGTAGGGTTAAGAGTACGAAAGACTCAGCATTCCTACCTCAAATACAGAGGTGCCCCTGGTCTCTTGTTCGGTGGGTGGTTTCCAGCTGCCAGCAAGTATCGGCTTTCTTCTATATGGCAAAGATATGGCCACCACTGGTCTAGGATGCTGTGAAGACGGAGCCAGCATGCCAAAAAGGGTGTACAACGACTGCACTGCAAACAGACGGCCTTCCTGGGTCTCCAAGCAAGTTTATGGGTGACTACTTCTGTAAACCCCTGAAGACTTAACATGAGCCCCTTTGAGCCTGATGAAACTATCGTCTACTTGACCCCACAACCCTACTTCTAATTTGTTTTTGGGCCCTAAACCCTAAACCCTAAACCCTTGGTAATCCCCTCCTATGTTATGTTCCGCAAGCTCTTTGCTTATGAAGACCCAGGCTGCCCATCACAATCGGGGGGCTCAATGGTTGCTTCTGGGGACCCTCGACCTTCTACTTCCAGGCTCACCGTGTCAGCTCCACCTATTCCCGTAGCTAAACCGTTAAAAAGGTCATAAGGGTGGTATTTCGGGGGAGAGGTTTTGATGAGTAGTTGAGTAGAAAGTCTTCAGTTTTTTTGGGTCTACACAGTCCGACTATCATCAAAAAGTTGAAAGTATGCCAGGGTCCCGCTACTAAAAAATGTTCTCCAAACATGTGAGATTCTGTTGAGATCAGCCATCATGAGCAGAGCGATTGAGAGATACTATTCTCTTGGGAGTATGTATGTGATTGGCATACTAAAGTCGCATGACCTTAGTATACTGAGATGCCGTAATTCCTAAGGTATAAAATGCTTAGGGTCATGCAAAATGATTTTCAGAACTACGAACTCTCTGGAACTTACTTTACAACATTTTCGCTTATAAAAAGCCTTCAAAAGCAGCTCAACCTAGTTTTCGCAACGGTACATGGCAGATTCAGGGACCATATCAACCCTAAACCTTAAGCCAAATCATCCCCTGATATTATTCCCTCCCCGACCCCCTTCATATTAAGGATTCTCAGTATGGTGTACCCTGATATACTTTGAATGTTTGATCTTAATTCTAGGCGACTGGTGGTTTCAGACTGTTAGGGAGAGGGGATTACTCAAAGTTGAAAAGGTCCGCAGCGAGTCGCTAACCAAGAATGTCCGCATATCTATCGGTTTAGGGTTTAGGGCTCATAAGAGGACCTTCATATAATCACCAGTATCCCTTCTAGTCACTCTGGCTGGGTGCAGAGTCCACCTAACCCATAGGTATCAAGAGATCTGGGGGCTTCCCTTAATGCTGAGTAGCAATAATTCCCTGAAACTCACATGAGACACCCCTACCCCCAAACTTAAATATTCTCTCATTATAGACCTTATAAATTGGAGGGCATATCTGTTTTCGGGGTTGGGGCGTTGAATATTGGTAGCTGGTATGAAGGGATTAGTAACGTTCAGCGTATGTGTCTGGGGTCTCTTATAGGGCAGTTCAATGTTCGGAGGTGGGGAGGTGGTAATCAGCAACAACCATGAGGTGTCCCGAGAGCAAGAGTCAGGCTCACTCGATATGCGGTAGTTTCACGAGGGTCTCGGGGGGGGGATTCGTGTTTCCTAGGTCTGGCTGGATTGCCTGGAAATGCCTGGCCTCTTGCCGCTGGGTCCGTCAGTCGTTAACCGTCGGTTGTTAGCCGTCGGTCCGTAACGGTCGGTCGGACGGTCGGTCGTTTTTTCCCCCGCCCAGTCGGTCGGTAGGTGGGTCGTCTCTGGTCATCGGGCGGTTGGTTTGTTTTTCTTAGGTCTTGCTGTATTACCTGGCCTGTCCCCAGTTGGTCGGGCGGTCAGTTATTCTTGGTCGGTCGGTCGGTTTTTGTCCTCATCGTAGGTCTGGCTATGCGACCTGGCCTCTTCCCAGTCGATCGGTCGGTCGGCTGTCCCTGGTCGGTATTCTTAAAAGATTGGCAAACTAGCAAAACCAGTGCATTCCGACAAAGCTAGGGCGCAGTTTAGATATGGCCTTAACTTCGGCCATCCTTTCCCATGCCTGAGGGACCAACCGGTTTCAAAAAAGGATGGCAGAAAAGTGGTCAATTCGGCAGGGAGTCGGGGAATGGGTTCCAGAGACTGTTATAGGGTGCTAATCACCTACTTGAATCCGAAACACCCCACCCGCCAAGTAATGAATATTCCTCCTGCTTGGCAACGGCACCACAAGGGGGTTCGTTGTTAGGGGTGGGTGGGGAAGGGGGGTGGGGCGGGGGATTACTTAGCAACTACCCGCCACTAAGAAGGACTAAGGTGGCTGGAATAGAAGATTGAAAAGCCGGATGAACCCCAGAACTCATCTTGGTGTATCCTGCTAAAACACCTTCAAGCTGTTTACAAAAGTTATCTACACCCAGGGTTGTGGACCGTAGCGACTGGAAAGCTCTTTACACAGAAGCCCTGATAGGGAAGCCGTAGCTAGGATCTCGGAACTCTGAGCTTGAGCCTTTAAAAGTGGGGTCTCCCTCATATGGGCTGTAGTTTAAATTCCTCAAAGGAGGGTTATATAGGGGAGTATTAGAAGGGTTATTAAGGGGGATACTAGGAGGTGGTTTGACAATAGCTCATGTATTCCAAAACAGTATACTCCTTTTCATACAGACCTCCAGAAAGACCCGCAGCTTCTTTGAAACTACCAATTATCTCCTCCTTGGGACTTAGTTTGGACCATAGATCCTTAACCCTTTGGGATTCCCTTATACTCCTACTATAAGTACCTAAGGGTTAACCCTACTAGGTGCCACGTAGTTTCCTGAGATTTAGAAGCCCCAAGGTTTTGCCTGCAAGGCCATGGGTTGGGATGTCACGCACGTTGGCTACGTCATCTTGGCCGGATATTTGTGCCCAGACATGGAAATGAGGTTGTATGTAGAGACTACTAGGCTTTTCTTGCAATCCTTATAGAACTGCAGTATAGTATGCCTCATCTTGGCTGGCATTTGTTTATGCCGGGCATGGGCCTAGCAATGAAGGGTTTGAGTTACACACACCCATGTAGTAAGAACCGCTTCCAAATCGTGTGATTATCATACGCGCCCAGTTTTTGGGGATTGGGCGAACCAAGGCCCCCGTATGAAAGAGGTTTTGGGGCGCTGCGTGTAGGACAGAGGGTGAGATTTTTTTTGTGAACACCCATCATTTGCACCTCTTTTAACAGGCCTTAGTCCATACGAGCCCCTTTTCAGGCTCGAGTTTTGCTTGGCGGAAAGGCAAGCCCCTGTGGTTTCAAATGATCAAAACGGCAAGTTTAGCCGGCGCCTTTGTGACCTCTGGACATGCTTTTTGAGCTTATAGAGTGAGATAAGTTTCTTGGTTTCAAAATGCGACCTGTTACTTTGAGGCTCCGGGTTCTTATACCCCAAATATACATGGACTTACACGTCCCCTAAGTTTCCTTAGACTGCCGTAGATGGTTGGGTTTGGAGTAAAAGTCATTGCGTTCATTACCCTGAGTTTCAAGTAGGGTTTGAGACTTCGGACATGGAATTGAGCGGGACAATGCAGAGCCCCATGTCATTGGAATAGGGTTTTGGGAGGTGCGTGTGTGTGTTTATATGTATACGTACCCGTCGTATTGTTAATGTAAATTCCATGACATGATAGTGAAAAGTTTTGGTCTTCATCACTTGAGCAGCAGAGATGCGTAAAAACCCCATTGGTTCATGGTGCACGTTTGCTGGTGGTTCAGCCAAGGCGTTGAATCACTGAGAAGCTTCCTCCTGTTAAAAAGCTTCGGTAAAGTTCGTCCCAAATTCCTATTCCTTTCATTAGATTCTGAAACCATATATCAACACAAAAGCCTGTACACCATCCTTATTTGAATTAAATCACTCCGACCATTAGAAAGCCCTAACACAGCGTGTATGCACATACATGCAAATGTCTTGTTTGGCGTGTAGCAGGAGATGAGAGGTTTACACACGACTGATTGGCCAAGCCCAAACCTCTGCTCTGACAGCTGATGATCCTTGTGCTGCTGGTGCGCTGGTGCTGGTGCGCGGGTGCCGGTGGTGGTCGTGGTGGTGCCCATGGTGGAGGTGGAGGTGGCGGCAGTGGTGGTTGCGGTGGCGATGGCGGTGGCGGTGGTGGGCTACAGCTGCTGCTGCTGGCGGCACTCGTACTCTACTACTACAACAGCTACTCCTGCTCTCATTAAACAACTTGGGTGATCATGACGATTGTCACACCTCGAATTCTCCCTTCTGGTTCCTGTCCGAAAGCTGTGACGGTGGAGCCCAGGAGTCGGCCCTTGATAACACGCAGTTATGCGCCTCAGCTGTGGATATTTCAGAAGATTTGTGAGGCATGATTTGCGATTCCGTTGGGCCTGTAGAGATTAAAGAGGGTCTGAACAAACACCGGTTTCAGGAATTGTCGTAGGGCGAAACTTCATGTTTCAAGATTTCTGTGAGATTCCACAGGGTTTTGGGAATGTGCTGCACGCCTCATGTTTCTTAGATAAGCGCATGTTCTCCCAGCCGGAAACGACGGTGCTGCCGGATTACACCAGTATCAGCAGATAACTCACAACTTTTGGGGGCAACCCATGCGTCAAGTTGACCGAAGTTCTTGTTCAGGGGTTGTCGGGTTAAGTATTAGGGGGAGTGGTACAGGGATATCCGGCCCTTGCAGATCATACAGTGATCATTTTGAGAAACTCCCTTATGATAGCCCTAAACCCTAGACCCTAAAATATCACCTACTCTCAGCTTCATTTGGACGAAAGGGATTACGGGGGTCCCCGTGAAGCATCATCTGGGGAGTGTTTTCGGATTTCCCTCACACATCTTTCAAAAAAACAAGTTCCCAAAAAAACAATTCCCGGATACACCTCGAACATGCCCGTTCTCTTGTACAAGAAGTTCAAAATCTCAAGGTGCAGGCACTCTGTTTCTAATGCCTCGACCCTTTTGGTTTCAGATCTAAGGCTGCGTCGGAATTTGGGACATTCAAATCTGAAACAATTACCCAGTCATACACAAGCTAATAGCCCGACAGAAAGTTAGGCAACTACGCTTGCAGGACTGACTTGCCTCATGTACGTCCATGGATTGACCATACAAACTCTAAGCCTCGAGATTCCCCAACCTCTGAAGCAATCACCTCCCTGGATAGTTTTGGATTATATTGAGGTTATATTGGGAATAATGGAAAAGAAAATGGAAACTGCTATAGTATATTGGGGTTGTATTGGAGTAAAGCCCCCCCAGGTATTCACCCCAACAGAAATTGAGACTATATTCAGGATATTGTTATTGGCAGGGTGGGGGGGACATGGCTGGGGGGAGTGGATTTGCTGAAGCCGCAGACTAGGTCATCTTCGGCATGTGGACTTCGCTTCCCATTGCCTTCCTCCATCTACTTGGTGCCATTTTGGGTCTGCCGCCTGCCTCGCCAAGTAAACAGTGATGATCCTTGCCATCATGATGCAAAGAGTAATTAGGTAGCACGAATGAAGACGGTCATATTACTTGCAATGAAAGAACATCTGAGATCAGACCTGACACTGGGTTTACGGAAAAGGGCGAAAATGTCGGAACCTCGAAACTTCGACCTCCGAACCTCGAAACCTCAAAGCTCAAAACCGAAAATCCGCTTGAAGCGCAGACGGATTTGAGGATCAGCCCATAACAGGCTTCACAGCTTTAGCAATTAGATTTGGGCATTCGGGGCTGCCTGGTAGAAACTTCCATGAGAGGTTGTGGAGATTTTCCATTAAGCTTTTGATTTTAATTGAATAGGACAGTCTACTAAAGGGGTCATATTAAGGACCAAACACTCATATCATGCTTGTTGTCCAATTTTACTGAGTGGTGCGGTACACAAGGCACGCCCATTAAAATGGCTGGAGTGGCTAGGGGGCAGCTACAGGAAAGAAGTGCAATGCAGCCGATGATGTTTCTAGACATCTTTTGTAGCTCGTCGGAACCCGTGTCGAGAGAAGCTTCGTCATGTAGAAGTATGAGCCTGAATACTTGCCAAAATTGTCCCTATAATCCCCCATATAACCCATTATTATAGTAGTTTCCATTTTCTTTTCCATTATCCCTATATAACCCCAATATAAGCCTGAATACTTGCCACAATTGTCCCCTGATAATCCTTATAAAGCTATAACAATGAGAACCCAAACCCTATTCTCATAAGCGAGTAGCCAAGTTTGTTGGAGGCCCGCACGGGCTTCTGTACAGCTATTTGAACATTCGCAGTAATTTGAGGAAGGGAGGTTGGAGACATGCATCGCTTCAGGGTTTACTGTTTAGGGTTTAGCTGAAGAAAGACTTTCGTACAGCCAGTTTGCTAGAAACTTTCAAGGAACCCGAAGGCCAACACCACCCTCCCGGTTTGGGCATGGCTGAAGCAGGTCGTTAAAAAAACCTTTGTCGTTTGGAAGGGATCTTTTAATGTTGGTGGTTTTTGAAAAGGACCCGAAGTCTAGAATGCGCACACTAGCGCAGAACCTTGGCGCAGATGTTGGACGACCATTTTCCTTCATGTAATTTGCATTCTCTTGCCAGGCCTCGGATGCCATGCGATGTGTGTGGTTTTCTCGAGACAATTGGCCTTGATGGGCCCAAGATATGGAAACTTGTGGAGATATCCAAGGGTCGTTGCCACGGTAGCAAGTTGTCTATGATTATGATGGGCTATCCGCACTCAGATTGAATCCTATGTAACATTTCAGTCATCCCCACACAGAACCCGAAACCTAAAACTTTGCAGCCCCCTCGGACATTCCATGCATTTCCAGTGCTGTGAGCAATACCTAGATGACACCTGGTGGAAAACTCATGCCTAGATGAAGCCGTTTCTGTCGAGTTCCATATTCAAATTCAACTCCACGAGTGAGCAAACTTTTTGGGGAGTCGGAGCCTTTTTGCAAAGTTTGGATCCGAACTCCTGCCCAAAGCTTAACCTTCAAAGGTATCTCAAAGGCCCAAAGTGACTGCACAGATATGTTTTATTACATTACAGGGCATACCATATTCCCAAGTAGAACAAAGGTATCCTAAAGAGCAAACAACATCTGTGCATTCTAAGCTGAGGCTGTTCCCTACCTTGGAGTGGGCCATACTGGTGCAGATTTATGTCATCGTTTGCTTGGACATCTTTGCGGCTGCAGGTTGGATCTTGTCTCAGAGCTTCTCACAAGAGGGTCCCCCAGACCTGAAAGCGGTATTTGGGGGATGTGTGGGGATTATGAGGGTCCCTAGTGGAAATTATACACTTTTCTTTTGTAAGCAATTCTTGGTAAGATGTGCATTTCAGAGATTATGCGGGCATGGCCACACGCATGCCATCACAAGGATGTTCCTTTGGGGTCCGTGTTCGGTGGGAAGCCAGCGCGGCTTTTCGTCAGGATCCTACGGTGGATACGAAAAATCTTGCATGACCCGAGGTATCTTATACCTTGGGAGTTATGGTACTATAGTATACTAAGGTGATGCAGGATTTTTCGTATCAACAGTACAACAGCAGAATGGAAAAGTGACGAATATGAGCCTCGCAAAAGCCTTCAGTTGCTCTAAAAAACCAAGGCCTTCCTGAAGTACCACCTGCTAGGCGCCATGGGGATTGTAATCAGAGAATGGAGGGCCCCTTTGAGGGGTTAGATTGGAATACAAATGGATGGTTGTCAAAATTATGGTCCCTTTTTGGATCCCTATTATAATGCGGCACCTAATATTCAGGGTACCCAAAAAAGGACCAGAATTTTGATAACCACCCATATAAGCAACATCCGATTGACGACTCCAGAAGCCCTCGCCTTCATGACCTTCGGCGCCTCCGAGAGGAACGCCAAGATCGCAACCGGCGCAGTAGCTTCCCTTCACAAAGGGGTTCAGGGTTTAGACTGTTGTCTCCTTCTGAATTACATTCAACTTGTACTATAGTATAACCATTCGGATTTTTTATTTTATTCTTATAGGTCTAAGGAGACTTCAGCAAAGGGGTTCTGGGTTTAGTGTAAAGATGTTTTTATAAGCTCGCACACGGGCATTCCCAAAAAACGAGGCTTACTTCATACCCCCCAATATGCTAGCACTCACAAAGCAGACTCCCAAAAAGAACCCTTAACTGTTGGAAACCTCCACTGGGGCAGTGCAGAAAATCCTGAACATTCCATGAGATGGTGTCGCTTATTCCTTAGATGTGGGGATAGCCCAAAAATTGGGGGTACGGGGTCCCTATGATAGAGACGTTTTGTTTTTTGGGGGGAGGCTGGATTGGGGTAGCCCGAATTTAGGGAAACCGTTATATAGCTCATATGACTCTACAACACCTTCCATCTTCTCATACTACAAGGTAGGAAGACAATAAAATCAGTGATGATAACAATATGAACCATGGTCTAAACTCCTAGTATCCCCCTGAATAGTCCCCATAGTAGTCCCCTATATAATCCCCGATCTAACTCCCTTGACAGAGCCTGAAGGGATGGTCAGAAGTGAGCAATGGGCTTGTGTCGGACTTTGTGCGCTGTTGAGGTTAACAAAATTCTCCATAGCATCTGAAAAGTCTGAAAAGGACATTATGAGGCATGGCCACTTCCCGAAAAGTCGCTAAAATCGTTTAAAGCTCGCATTCAAATAAAGAAACGGTCAAAACCTAAATTTCTAATTCCTGTACCACCAAATCTCAGAAGGCGACACAAAGACGCAACACGAGCTTATGACACGAAGACCAAATATGGAGAAAGATTATGAGACTTGTTGGGAGCGCAAGAAGAAGGGGCAAGCGCTGTGACTCCACTGAGGCGGTCACAAGTGCAACGAACTTCCTCCAAAGCCATGACCACAACACTTTAAAAGGAGTGTCCTTTACTACACATCATCCAACTGGCCAAAAACTTCGGTCCTTGCTATGTCAACGCACTTGATTCCACACTTTTCGAAGCATGAGCACGAACTGGGGCAACGAGAGCAGCATCAGCCACAACAATTGTAAGTGTTTCATAGCAGTCAACAGCAAACGTAATAAGAGCAACAGATTAGCGCATCAAAGCACAGAGCAGAAGATGTGGGCAAGCGCAGGTATTGCAGATGTCAGTGATCGCGTGCCTTTGTTGCAGTTGGAGCTTGTGTCAGAATTTCCCTCCCGCAAAATCCGGGGAAGATAAGGGCAACAGAGATCACTATCAGGCTATATGGAGATCATTTTCAGAAACATGCCCACATGGGGCTTTCTTCATGACTGATATCTATCTAACTTTAGCGGCAGCGCACGAGTAGTCTTGATATACGGTTGGCTCCTAGAATTGTTGTCAGCGTTCTCGTCCCAAGTATGGAAACATTGCGCGGTATCGAGAGAACGGCCGCTGTCAGGAACTGCAATATTGTTCCTCATCTTCATAGCCATTCGTCCTCCTCCACGTCTCAACTTTGCCCTAAACCCTAGACCCTGATTAGGATCGGGGGTTTAGGATGATTCTGTAACCCTTCAATCTGAGGTGAGGTGAGCATTGACCTAAGCACGAGCTTGGCCTAACAAAAAAGCGGCCCATCCGGCACTCAGCAACACAACGATCAACAAAGAGCAACAAGAACCAACAGCACGAAACGACGACGAGAAGACTGCCATCTGTCAGAAGGGCCGTTGAAGGATGCAGCCGAGCACGCAGAGGGTGGTAGAGATGGCAATCCTGCATAGTGGCGACCGGAGTAGAGAAACTACTCCAACACTCCCGTGGCCATAAGTGAGCGAGCTGGGGAACCCTGATTAGTAGCGATTCCCTCTTTGTGGCGCGGCCCACCGAAAAGGTCCACCAGCACCGGCGCGTCGGCCACATGCGGACCGCCCGCTCTGCGAAGCATCGCTCAGGGGGAGTGGCAACCAGAGTAGACCCCACCCCTGCCGACCCTGTGGCTGCCACACTCTAGATGATCGTAGAAGTCGGGGCCTCCTCCTAGCTGTGTAGCATGATGGCACTGTCACGCTGGTCCAAACTTGCTGATGGTAGCGGCAGATGAGGAGACCCTCCCCACCTTGAACGTAGTGCTATCTCGGGGTCCTCAACCACAACCCAGCAAGAAAGAATCCCCAGCACGGACCCAGAGGGAAACCCTTCAATCCTTGGAAACCCGACTTTTTATCCCTCATATGCAGCGTAACTTACGCCCTAGCATAACTGGGTCCATTCGGGATTATTGATACTTTCTGTTGTCTAATCTTACTATAGAAAGGAACCCTTTGTCTTCTTCCCAGAATTCTGCAACATGTCCAGTTCCTTGATGCGCGTATCACCTTTTACTTGCCTCTCTCAATCCAGGATATTTGCGAGGCCCCAAAATGCATTGCCAACACTGACCGGTGCCCCTCCTGCCCCGGTCGCATGTTTTTGAATTTTCATAGCCATGCCTACCCAAATGCCGTGCAAGAGGTATGCCTCTTCCTCCTCCATTGGCGGCATACTCTATGATATTGGGGGATGGCTTGGGGTGACTCTGTATCACGCACCTTGGCAGGCATTACAGCATTAAGGCCATGGTTTGACAGATCACATTTTGAGCTTTTATAGTGTATTCTGTGTTGGGACAGGAAGTGAGGATTGCCTTCCTCGTTTGTGAGATTCCTTCTTGAAAACGATTGGCTCGCGAATGCCTTTCCCAGGCAGGAAGCAAAAACAGGCACCTTCAAGCTTGATGGTTTAGGGCTTAGGGTACAAAACTCTCTGAAAATGTTGGTGAAGCACAGCGGGCTTCAGTTCTGAGTCCATCCACCTGAGCATCAATCATCCCTCGGATGTTGATGTCCTTGCTAGCGTGAAGTTTGTCAATGCTTCATAGATGGTAGTATGTAGAGAAATTCACGGCCAGGGATGAGGAAGTGGAGTTGGGTGAGGACAGGGTCAGCAACTGAATCATTTGGAGCCATGGCAATTCGAGAGTTGGCTGAAGCTGTGCATGTTGGGCCTCTTCAAAGATGGGAGCTTCTGGATACAAATCCACAAGAACTCCCTGGTGCTTAGGAGGGAAGAGGGGACTGGATTATGAGGGTTGTTATTGGGAATTATATAGGTACTACTATAAGGATCCATTCCCCCATTCCCTACTAAGCACCAGGGAGAGAACGTCAGTTTCCTGTATGTCTGCTCTAGAACATCTTTCGGAAGTCAAAGGGGCCTGACAAACATGGATTATGTTTCCCAGGAGGGAGCAGGAAGCAGGTTCCTTCAGATCCTTGACTCTCTGGTGGTCAGCAGGGAAAAAGGGAACATAACCCCTATAAAATGGTATAGCACATATGTATATATGTATATGCCCTTATGTCCTACTAGCCCCAGTAAGTCAACCCAAGAAAAGTTACTTTGCACTGGTAATTCGGGTCCATCCCTAGGGTGCCCAAGCGGTGCCAGTTTCCATTTGATTTCCACTATTTCAATTTGTTCCTGTTATCCCTATATACCTATCTGGAGCTTCCAGTAAGGGGTTCGTTTTGAGGATATCAATAATACTCATGTTGTACAAACTTTGTACCCTATCATTATTTGGGAAGCTACTAAATGGCTGGTTGTCAAAGTTATGGTCCCTTTTTGGGTACCCTAAATATTAGGTGCCATAGTATAATAGGGATCCAAAAAGGGACCATAATTCTGACAACCACCCAAATGTATTCAGGGTTTACGGTCTAGGATTTGGGGCTTAGGGTTTAGGGTTCAGGATTTAGGGTTTAGGGGTTTAGGGCTTAG
>CAJNIZ010000145.1:379-26188 GCA_905231905.1 Symbiodinium pilosum | reverse complement strand
CTTCAGGGGGACTATAACCCTAACCCCTTTAAACCCTAAACCCCAATAGTTGAATGTTTTGTGGGACCTGGACGTTTACACCAAGCCATCAACAAGTCATTGAACATCCGGGGACTTGTTCTTCTACACCCACAGTCTGAAACCTGTAAGCATCACGTGAGCTATAGTCCTAACTGCTAACAGGGAGTTATATAGGGGAGTATATAACCCCTTGTATTTAGGGTTTAGAGTTGGGGTCTAAATTGCTTAAAGGGGTTTATATAGGGGATTATACGGGGGAGCATGATAGGGGTTCTTAAGGAGGATGTTAGGAGTTTGGATTATAGCCCATGCCCGACCACGGCTTAAGCTGCCAGCGGGCATTCCTAGCAAAGTTTCAGTCATTTCGCCAGCAATCTTCGGGGTCCCTTCTCGGGGTACCGGTAGGGATTAAACTATGCTGGAGCATGCAGGGCGGATCTCCCTTTGGGAATTGCCTAGATGTAAGCAGCCCTGGACCATGAGAACGATGAGGCCATCTTCGAGCAGGCTGATATTTCGAGTTTGACTCTGATTAGGTTCCTGGAGCTCTGCATCATGGCGTCAACGGGGATGTGCGTGGGTAACAGATAAAGAGACTGTCAGGAGACTCTCGCCTCATCTAGCACAGATGGCTCGCCTCTGCTCGATGCCTCTCGGGGAAATTACTGCCGATTATCGAGGTACCTGTGGTTCTGTGGGTCTAGTGTTTAGGAATCATGGTTGAGGATTCAGGGTTTTAGGGCTTAGGGAATAATCGCCCCACGATCTCATCCCGGGGCTGTAACCTTGAACGTTCAGCGCTACACCCTGAGCCCTTGAAGCAACACCCGCACGCTGGAACCTGAACCCATGACCCTAAACCCATAACCCTAAACCCTAAACCCTCTAAAACCTAAACCTATATCCCTAAGTCCTATATCCTAAGACCATAACTCGAAACAATAAACCCTAAACCCCTAAACCCTAAACCCTAAACCCGTAACCACTCTCCATGACATCGCAGGAGCCGAGTCCGTCAATCTTGTCCTTGGCTGGAGCCTTAGGATCCGGAACAGACTCCCAGTGCACAGTACAGCTGGGTTGCTGTTAAGGAATTTAAATTAAGGGTTTAGGGTTTAGGGTTTGGGTTGCTGTTAAGGAACTTAAATTAAGGGATTATCCCCCTATAATGGAGAATCAAATGGAGAAGAAAATGGAAAATGAAATGCAAACTGGGGGAATATAGGGATTCAAGGAACTCAAATTAAGTTACTATATTGGGGAAACTCTATTATTTACTATATATACCCATTATGGTAACTTAATTTAAGTTCCTTTACAGTTGGGTGACCTAGGGTGTAGGGTTTAGGGTTACAAAGGGATCATGGAAAAGAACATGGAAACCATTATAATGGGGGTATATAGGGTTTAGGGGTAAGGGTTTAGGGTTTAGCGCAGTTTGAGCTTCCCTTTTTCGTCCGTCTACTAGTGCTAGTTACTATTACGGTGACATCTTCTAAGTAAGCGGAGGGCGGCCAACCCCAACGTGCCACGGAGGTAGTATAAAAGATCTGTTTAGTTTAAATCCGGATGTCTTCCCTGTTTGGTCGCGCATTGCAAGGAATTCCCGAAGGAGGAAGCAAATTTCCCTTGAACCCTCCCATACTGCACCCGGGTGCGCTTTGTGTTTTTCTACAAAAGTAAACAAATTACCCGCCCTACTGCGCAACTCGCCAACCGCTAGGCGCTGAACTCGCGAACCATTGTGAGGGGTGATGAGCACTCCACGAAGAACCAGACCCTTTCCCTTAAACCTTACCATACCGCACCCGGGTGCGCTTTGTGTTTACCTAGAAAAGTGAACAAATCATCCGCCCTATTACAAAACGCGCTAACCGCCAAGGGCAGAACTCGCTAATCCCTGAGGCCTGATGACAATTCCACGCAGAACCAGACCTTTCAACATGCCGCCAGTGATCCAACATGCCAGGAAGTACAGGGTTACATGAAGCGACTGTTGGCCCCGGCAGGTTTTGGGCGAGAATGCGCTTGCGCAAGTTGGAAGCCATTGTTGCGGAGCAAACCACGCGCAATAATCTTGTAGAATATCGATGCATGTTCTACCAGAAAATGAGTTGCGCAATCCTGGCGCATCCGCGCATTTACATATAAAAAAGTATATGTATATACTTGCCTTGTCATGGACCCTTTGCACTGAGCTTATTTCACCTCGAAACCCCTGAATTTAATTCCTGAAGCTTTGAGAGATGAAATCTGAACACGTGCGGAGTCTCAAACCCAAACCTTGGTGTTTGTATGGCGTTTGATTGGTTGTGTTTTGCGACAAGCCAAGCGTTCAAAGTGGCTGGAGGAGGGAGGGTGTGGCTGAAGGGGGGTGGCTGGAGAGCGGTGTGGCTGGAGAAGGGTGTGGTTGGACAAGGTTGGGGCATGCCGTGCCTGAAAAGTGTGGGGTGAGGAGGGTGTGCTGGAGGGATCCAGCTATTTAATTCCGGATGTTTTAATCATGGGTGGCCGGACGCCATGCTTTGCGGAGGTAGTATAATTTTCCTGTTCGGTTGTCTACGCGCCCGGATGTTAAAGAAAAAACAACGTCGCGGTAGTCTTCCTATGATTATTATTATTATTATTATGAGTATTGACATTATTCTTGTTGTTTCTTACTATTGCCATCATTATTGCCCTTACTGTTAGCACGGCAGTTCTTTGCGGAAGCCAAGCCGATTTCCCAACAAGTCCATTTTCCGTGGGATTCGGGTTTAGGGTTACCCTGTTGTCATGTTGGAACTGTTTGGGTCGAAAAGTATGGACATCCCATTCCCTACATCCTGGCGTGGAACCCCAGTCGGAAGTCCTTTTGGGGCTATGACCTTCAAAAGAACTCTACCACCTAGACTCTAAAATGCAAACGGAAGCTTACATTAGGTACCCTAAGCCCCCAAACCTTAAACCCTCAACCTTAAATCCCAGACTATAAGCCCTCAACCCCAAACCGTAAATCCCACACCCTAGCCCCAGACCCTTTGAACAAACCTAAACCCTAAACCCGAAATCCCAAACCCTTAGTGCAAGCCTACTTCAGGCTACGAGATGCTCCAGCTGAAGTATGACAAGATGGAGGTTGTCAACGAAGCGGAGCACAGAAACAAGCGACTCAGACGGTTTAGGGCTGGAGAGTTCATGTCTGGTAGGCTTCAGTTTTCATGGGGTTCTTGGGTTGGGGGAAGGTTGGAGTTTAGGCAAGGGATAACGGAAAAGAACATGGAAACTACTATAATGGGTTATGTAGGGTTTATGGTTTTAGGGCTTTAGGGCTTTAGGGTTTACGGTTGTATGGTTTAGGTTTTTAGGGTTTAGGGTTTAGGGTTTAGGGTTTTAGGGTTTTAGGGCTTAAGGGCTAGGGTTCGGGGTTTAAGGCCCTGAGACTTAGGGGGCTGACAAGGCATCAACCAGAAGAAGAACATCTTACTGCTGACTTGGAAGCTTCAACCCTCAAACCTGAACCCAAAGCCGGAGGGGAGTCATCTCACCAAACCCTAAACCCTAAACCCTAGAGGATCCTTCCTGCATGGTAGTTTCAGTGGCAGTTGCAAGAGGGCCTTTGTGGATCACGGCTGTCCAAGGTTGCCAATTCGAAGCCAGGTCTCGGGTTGGTGCCAAAGGGTTTAGGGTTTAGGGGTTTAGGGGTGTAGGGGTTTAGGGTTTAGGGTTTAGGGGTTTAGGGTTAGGGGTTTAGGGTTTAGGGTGTGGTTCAGGTCTCTATACTACCCCCCCGAGGTTCCCCCTTAATTCAGGTTATTTAGGGATAATTAGGGTTAATTGAGGGGGAACATAGGGGGGCTAGTGATAAACTCCTAAAATCTAAGCCCTAAACCCTTGAGGGTTGATGAAGGGAGTCCGCCTGACAACCGCATCCTGCAGGTAGATAGCTGTAGTTGTTCAGCCCCTATGGTTCAAGGTTTAGGGTTTAGAGTCTAGAGTTTAGGGAGCCACGGGCATAGATCAGGGTCTTGGAGGATTTAAGAAAGGAGTGCTTGGCCAAAGGAGCTATTGCTGGTATAGGAGTTCCTCTACTAGTCTGGTCTAGTCCTTACCATACCCAAATAAGGAACCCATGTCCATTAACTTAGTTGGCAAATCTTATGTGAGCTACGGTCAATAAAAATCAGGGACCCTTGACAGTGGACATACGGGTCCGGCTTGTAGTCTAGTATAGTCTCTAACCCAAAACACCGTGTCCATTGATTATACGGGAAAAGTTGACGGTAGTTCATGACCATCCCGTGTTCAGGTGTCCGCCTGAGGGTTAGGGTTAACGGTTTAGGGTTTAGAGCTCAGAGCTAAGAGTTTAGATGCTCAGGCCACGGGATCCGGAAAACCTTCTGAGCAATTTGCCGAAGAAGGGTCCAAATGTCCTAAAAAGCTAGAATATCCTAAAAAGCTAAACTTCAAACCAAAACCTCAAACCTAAACCCTAAACCCTAAACCCCTAAACCCTAAACCCTAAACTCTGTGTGCGGAGTCAGAGAGGCCCTGGATCATCACACACTACTCCTTTGGTCCAGTACGCGGGGAGCTCAGCGCCCTTATGTTCTTGGAAGATTCGGCATTATGAGTTCAGGATTCAGGGGATTTGCTATTCCTGGCGGTTTGTGATTTGAGTTCTTGATTTATTGGATCATTGTGCTCGGGGGTTCAGGTCCAGGGCTACCGATTTACATCGGATCGCCAGCAAGAGCTGAAGCAGCAAGAATGGTAATGGCACGAGCAGTTGTATTCATGGCAAGAAGGATGAACAAAAACCGAGCTTTCTAGTCGGGACGCAAATGTGCAAGTGTGCGCTTAGATGGACCAGGTGTTCACTCGTTGGTTTGTAGTACCAGTGTCCCTAATGTGGCCCAAGAAAAGTATATACAGTAGTTTCCGTTCTCGTTTCTGTTATTCCCTATATAACCCACATAACCCCTATAGAATCCTTATACAACTCCTATATAATCCCTGCAAATACCCTTTCATAATCGAGAACCCAGAGGTTAGCCGTTAGCCGTGCCCCCCTGTAAGTCCTAGGATGCTCAAACTCCCCAAGATGCTCCGAAAGGTTTAGGGTTTTGGGGGGGCTTAGGGTTTTGGGGGATTTAGAGGGTTTAGGGTTTAGTGGGTTTAGAGTTGAGGTGTCCAAGCTTTACTTATTGGTTCTTAGTAGGGAATAAGGGAATATATTGCATGTGGCTATATAGGGATTGAATTCCCATATTTCCCTGCGAGGAACCAGTAAGTTTTGGTGAGCTGAGTACATCTGCTTAGCCAAGCTTCCTCCCATATGGACTGTCGAAATGCCCAACTTGGTACGTAGGGTTCAATTTCCCCTAAACCCCAAACCCTAAACCCCTAAACCCTAAGCCCTAATCCCCAAAACCCCAAAACCCGTAAACCCCTAGGCCCTAGAACCCAAACCCTAAACCCAAGTGGGGGGCAGTCCCCCAGCATCCGAGTAGGCTCATCTCGTGAGATCCCGGTGCCAACAAATTAGCTATAGTCTAAACTCCTTAAGAGGGATTATATAGGGGGAGTATTATGGGGACAATTAAGGGGGATACTAGCAGGTTAGACTATAGCGCATATTAACCAGCAGACCTTCGACGTAAGTCCCACACCTTGATAATGCTGCATTCACTGTAGTATGACTGCTTAACAATAGGGCCTCCAGAAGACAAAAAAAACCTTCACAAGGCTCCCGCGGTGCTAAGGGCCCTGGGGATTTCTCTAAAGGGGATGGTCTGGCTAGAGCCCCCAAACCAACCCTAAACCCTGAATCCTACACCCTAAGCCCTACGTAATCCCTGAGACAGCCTCCGAAATACGGGCTGAAACTCTTTAGGCGGGCCCGAAACACATTCAAGAGAGTCTTGCAGCATTGTTGCGGATCCTAAACCTTAATCTTAAGGCGTCCTAAACCTTATAAACCCTACAAACCCTAAACCCTAAACTTAAAGCCTAAACCCTAAACCCTAAAGCCTAGATTTATAAACCTTGAGCCCTAAAAAACCCATAAGCCCTAAACCTTAAGGCCGAACGTTGCATTGCGAAGGCCACTTCCGGTTGTGGCCTGCCCCGGATCCCCTGCAGCCATACCTGGACAACATGGCAGATCTCAGGAGGCAGGAGGTTGCGTGCTTTGAGTTTTGAAAAGCCTTTAGGGTTTAGGGTTTAGGGTCTAGGGTTGAGGGGGGGTTAATAGGGTTTGGGGTTTGGGGTCATGGTTTAGGGGGGTTCTAGGCCTGGAGTTTGTTCGTTCTAGGGCTTTTGGTGTTTATTGCTTTGGGGACTGGGCATCATGGCTTCTGGTGTGTAAGGCCTTTTGTGGTTTTAAGGGTTTAGGGGCTAGGGACCAGGGCTACGGGGGTTCCACGTGAGGGTAGAGGGTTCTCAAAGTTCTCCACCTGTCAGCCCTGCAGCAAGGACTCTTTATTGCGAATTCCCACGAAGTAGCTTTTCATGTATTTCTTGGTGTCATGAGAGCATGCCCTGAACCCTGAAGCCTAATCCCCTATATAACCCTATCTAAGGAGTTTAGACCCTAGACCCTAAAACCCTGAACCCTACATAATCCCCTATATAACCCTTTTTAAGGAGTTTATGAGACCATAGCTCCATGCCTGCAGGAATGTGAAGCAGACCCAAGAGTCAGTTCTTCGTCAGCTCCGTCGCGGCAACGCGCTGCCGCAAGAGGCGCTTCCAGGGGTTGTTAAGGGTTTAGGGCTTAGGGTTTTGGGATTAAGGTTTAGGGCTTGGGGTTTGGGGTTTACGGATTTCGGGATTTAGGGCGTAGGGTTTTGGGTTTAGGGCTTAAGTCCACGCCCTAAACCGTGTGGGTTGGGGTAGTGTTACTGGATCAGAATCTAGGGATAATAGTCTGGTGTCAGGAGAGTGGAGTGTGGGGTTTCGGGATGAGGGATGTGGGCGTAAGCTGTTGTGGGTTTATGGATTGGCTGTAGGGTTTAGCGGCTAGGGTCCACGGTTCATGAATTGGGATGCAGCCGCCACTAGAAATGGGTCGCCTGACTGTTAGATAAGTTGACTCAGTGATGACCCTCTGATGATTGGAGCTCTAAACAGCTCTAAACAGACTCCTGCATTAGGTTAAAAGGAAAAGGGAATGGAAAAGAATCTAAGAACTATCATATCATGGTTTGGGGTTTACATGCCATGGAGCCATGATGATGAATCCACTCGCATTTGGATTTCGCAGTGCTTACGACGGAGTGGTTCAGGGAGTCCTTGAAAACATGATAACCACCATGTATACTCCAAACGCCTAAATCCTGAACCCATACTCCAACGAAGAAAACAGACCTACTCCAAGACTTGTTTTTTTCTCTTCCGCACCCCGAAAGCACCTGTAAGTTGATCCTGCTCTTTTCAACCTACACTTACCAGGACGGGCCTTTAAACTTTAACAGCTCCTTAGTTTGGCCTGAATATATGGTCTTTAAGGGCAATGATAAGGTCGAATAGTCCATCCTTTCAAAAGGAGAACAACTACATGTTACACACTCTGAAAGTAGGGACATTTCATAAACCGTGTGGTCGGTCAATCTTCGTCAGACTTACCTCACATGATCAGACGCATTGTTTTCTGCCGCACATCGCGATCCAATCCCAAAAGACACCACGAATACATCCGAATACATGCACAGTCTGGTCAATGTCCAAGACCTAGACCCTGACCTCAAAACCACCCTGAAACCTTCAAACATGCAAGCAGGTAGACCGCTTCATAGAGAGCACTGGTGGCGAAGGCTCTGACAAGGCTCAAACCCCTTCCCAGTTCTTAGAGTTTTAGGATTGATTGTAGGGTTGGGCAGCGCATGGCAACGAATACTGTAAACCCTGAACCCTGAACCCGACTGGAGCCCGTCATCAGACTCAGGCCCGTTCAAGAGGTTTAGGGGTGAGGGTTTGGAGTTTAGGGAGTACATGCTAGGTGGTAGGGTCTAAAGTTCTGGGTCTAGAATTTGTGATGTTTTGGGTAGCTCATCTTATTTGGGTTCTGGCTTATTAGCAATTTAGGTTGAACAACCTTTGTGTTTGGGTCTGAGGGATTAGGCTCCAGTCTTAGAGTTCTTGAAAGATCGATAAACCCCACAGGCGCCGCTCTGTAGACTCCAAACACTTCGTGTAATTGAGAGGCAGAGATGTTTTCAGAAATGGTAGTTTCCCTCAAATAGGGGAACCCAACATAGACCCCAATGTATTGTAATTCTTGTTATGGGGACCCTCAAAAGGGTACCCTTGATTTTGGAAACCTTCAAATGGTCTGAATCTTGAGCGAAATGGTTGACCCCTATGGTTTTTCTTGGGGTGAAGGTAGCTGGGGGTCAATAATGACAACATGAGTAAAACAGTCATGAAAATCAACGACAGCTACGCTACAGCAGCAGTAGCAAAAGCACTGCATATACGAATTGCCACGACACTTGCAGGAGAATGTCCGCAAGATTACTTGCGAGGAGCAGCGTCATCATTCGCACTCTCCATCCTGCTATAGTCATGTTCATGGTAGTTGCAACAGCATCAAGGCTGATATCAGCAATGATGGGAGTTTGCAGTCAAAGGGCAAGTGATGTCAGCCTCTACCTTAAATCCTTACCAATACCGTTTTTCATTGTTCTGGCTCTCTGGTAGTTTTCTTGCCGCCTGTTGGGGCCAGTCACAACTTGGGTAGCTGATCCAAACAAACCCTTAAGCCTCAGCCCTCAAGCCTAGACCCTGGAACCGACATCTGAAATTTCTAAGTCCTTAACTCTACACCACAAACGCAAAACTCTAGAACCTATTCCTTAAACCCTCAGCCGTGAGTAACCTAACCCTGAACCGAAGTTTCAGCGCTTTATCTTCCAAAACCCTGAATCGTAACATGTAAATCCCCCAAACATGAAACCATGTGTACCCTAGCTCCTGAAACCGCAACCCCTCACCCCCTCTAACCCCGAAAAAACCGCTAAATCCTAAACCCTGGACTTTGAAGCCCAAACCAGGGTCTTCTGGACGCCAAGACGGACAAGCTGCTCCGTGACTCGCCGACAGACAACTCAGGGTTTCCGGGTTTGGGGTTCCAGGGTTTGACACGGTTTAGGGTTTAGGGTTTAGGGTTGAAGTTTATAAACGGTGCGCTCTAGACCAGAAGCTGTGAGATTTGGGGTTGGAGGTAAGGGTTTGAGTCTCAGGGTGTGGTGGGGCTCGTAAAGGTTCTTGGTTCAGGGTCTACTTACTGGCGGTAAGTAGGGAAGAAGAGAATAAGAATATACTCCCTACATAATCCTCGTATAACCTATTCCACTATTCCTTACCAACCCTAGACCCTAAACCCAATAATACAAAGGGTAGAATTTGAGGTGAGAAGTTAGTCCTCTAACATCCCCAGCGGCTTCTCTGTAGCAGGGGCCTCCTCGCTTGCGGGGGGCTAGCAGGGAATGAGGGAACTCAGTATATGGAGTTTACATAGGGATAATTGTTCCTGAAACCCTACCAACCCCCTTAGTAAGTTTCTAGTTTGGGTTTTGCGTTTGGGCTATTCAGGATGTACATGGGTTGAGGGTATTGAAGGTTTTGGGTTGACACGGCCCCAAACTGCTAACCAGCGGCCCTGTTAAGATTATTCTCTGTTTGCAGCGTTGCGACATGGGTCCGCATGCTTTTTGGGGAGGTTAGGGTTTAGGTCTTAGAACCCTAAACCCTAAACCCTTGAGGTTGATAAGCACCAGGTAAGACCTTGTATCCCTTGTGATCACTGTGACCTCCGTGTTGCGGTTACTGTGTTTCGGGTCGAAGGACAGGCAGTGTTGAGGTCTCACATGCCCTCCTTCATTGGCACCAGCAGGTGAGGGTGTTACCTTCACCTTTTACTAGAAACATGCTTTGCATGGGTTCGTGGTCTTCCGGAACTTGAAAATCTGGACGCAATAGTCGAACTGCAGGCTGTGGGGTCCTGATAGCCGTAAACATAGCACAGCTCAGCTCCCGGCACTCAAACCTAGAGCCCAAACCTTAACCCTCAACCCCCCGAAGGCTAACCCTAACTACCCTCCTGCCCCCAGACCTACCTTCTAAACCCTCAGAGCTAAGGCCAAATGCCCTAAAACGTTTGATCAACTTGTACTTGGCCTCGGTCCGTGCCAAGTCCTGTCAAGCATAAGCTACGTGAAAGAATCGAACCCTTCACCTTGCCCTAAACATGGTTCCGCGCTAGGTTTAGGGTTTGGGGTTTAGGGTTTGGGGTTCCCTGACACTGACAAATCCTAATCCGCTTGGTACTTAAGCGGAACCATGCGTTACTAGAGGAGAAAGGGGACCTTGATTGTAGCAGTTGCGCACCCTAAACCCCAACCCTACACCGTGAACAATAAACATCACACTCGAAACCCTAAATCCCTAAAGCCTAGAACCCTAAACCCTAAACCCGACGGCTTCTCATGAAGCTCAGGAATTTTCGCCCGTGAAGCCACGAGCAGAGGCTTCTGGGCGCAGGAAACGGACGAGGCCTCGAACAAAAAAAGGGTTAGGGTTTGGGTTTGCGGCTAAAGGTTTAGGATTTAGGGTTTAGGGTTTAGGGTTTAGGGTTAGGGTTAAACCCTAAACCCTAAACCCTAAACGTTTAGGATTTGGGGTTGAGGGCTTGAGCTTTAGTGTCTAAGGTAAAGCGTTTGGGGGTGTTTGGGAACCCTACATGCCAAACAGCAATCACGAAATAAGTACGCTCTAGCAGTCATACAGAGGACCTTGAGAAGTAGAAAGGTGGGAGGCATTGGATGGATATGATTTAGATGGGGTACTACTTGAAGGGGTAGGGTACTTGCAATCCACTCAGAATTATAAATGCAATCCGGTGGTAATCCTACTGCAGCACGAGTATATAGGATTTTGAGTTTCTCAAGGTTGAGGGAGCCAGTTCCCCAATCCCTGAAGCCACAACCCGAAAGCCCTAAGCCTACCGGCGCTCTCATCCGAAAGCCCAATGAAATTGACAAGGTCTTCTAGCCATAAAGCCAGTTAGACCTTCATTCTCTCAAGCAAAGTGCATGCCATCCTCAAAATAAGAAAAAGTGAGGGTTCACCTAAGCTTGCACCGGCCAAACCCCTAAACCCCGAGATCTAAACTCAAACCCCAAGTCCTAAAACCTAAGCCCCGAACTCCAAGCCCTCAATCCTCAACCCTAAGCCCTAAACCTTAAATCCTAAATCCCAAACTTTAAACCCTAAATCCTAAACCCCAAAACCCTAAACCCTAAATCCCACACCCTAGCTCCCCAGCCGTAAGCCCAAATCCCCCCCAAACTCCCTCCTCAAATGCCTTGTGGACAGTCCTTTCAGCCTTTGGACGGCAACTTACCTCGTGTGGGGTCCAAGGGGAGGATCGGCCCTGGGCTCTGAGCGCGATGGATTTCATAGGGCTTTAGGGTTTTGGGGGTTTAGGGATTTAGGGTTTAGGGATTTAGGGATTTAGGGTTTTGGGGGTTTAGGGTTTTGGGGGTTTTGGGTTTTGGGGGTGTAGGGGTTTAGGGTTACAAGTATGTATTCTGGGTTGCTGTTCAGGAACTTAGATTTATTCAGCACAACGGGCATTTATTGTAATTAATATGGTTTCCCCAATATACTAACTTAAGTTAAGTTCCTTAAACGCAACCTAGTATTGGGGTCATAGAGGAAAAAAAAGAACATGGAAACTACTATAGGATCCTAAGGCTCCGGGGTTTAGGGTTTTGAGGGTTTTACTGGGGTGCTGTTAAGAAATTTAATTTAAGTTACTATATTGGGGAAGCCGTACTACTTACTATATGTTTATAGATATACCCACTATATGGTAACTTACTTTAAGTAACAGGAGCCCAGTTGAGGGTCTGGGGTTTGTGGTTTGGAGTTTAGGGTTTAAGGTTCTGGGCTTAGGGATTACCGTTGGGTTCAAGGGTCTGGGCCTGGGGTTTAAGGCTTAAGGTTTAGGGTTTGGGGTTTTGGGCTTAAGGTCTTGGGTTGGGGTTCAGGGAGTGGACCCTCAAGCTCCTTGGGCTGTCCTGGGTTTTGTGGAGGAACGTTGGGCTTTGGAGGCTAAGGATGGGCCTCTAAACCGAAAATCCTAAATCCTAAACCCTAATCGCACAGAGGGTGAGCTTAGGGTTTAGAGTTCGGGGTAGGACTTGGGAGTTCCGGGGTGATGGCTAGGGATCTATGGTTCAGGGTCTAGGCTAGAAGGGTTTTGAGGGCTTTCGGGTTCGGTTTTCAGGTTGGGGGCTTTAGGATGTAAGGCGTAGCTTAGGAGGACCCGCCACCGTAATAGTGGTATACTAGGATTGTAGGAGGACCCTAATATAGTCACCATTATCCTTTATAGCCACTATTACCGGGTGGGGGGTCCACCTAAGGCATAGCGCTCGAGGTACGCCCTAAACCCTAAACCCTAAACATCCAAAGATGAGGGTTGGGGCTCAGCGTTAAGGCTTTGTGGCTCAGGCTCAAGGCTTCCCCAAACCCTAAACCCTAAACCACGGCCCCAAACGGGTTTAGGGTTTAGGGTTTAGGGTACTCCAATATGGACCCCAAAATACTATAATCCTTATTATGGGGACACCCCAGATGGTACTCCTAATTTTGGGAAACCCCCATGTGGCCTCAAACCCATAGATCAGATGCTTTGCTCAACTTCTCGGTCTGAAGGTTGCTATTGAAGCTTGGGGTTTGGGGTTCAGAGTTCAGGGGTTCAAAGTTTGGGGTTGTAGATTTGCGTTTAGGGCTGAGAGCTTATGGGTTTCACTTCGGGGGCTTTAGGGTGATTGGTTTAGAGTCTCCGTTAAGTAGATAGAATATGGGGTATATGGGGATCTTATTACAATATACCCAAGGCCATATTCTATCTACTTCAGGGGGACTATGGTCTTCAGGCTACAGTTTGGAGTTTTGGGGTTTGTTTCCAAGCTTGAGGCAAACCGTAGGCCGCTGAACTCGCTGGACCCTAAGCCATTTATTGCTAACTCCCTAAACCCTAAACCCTAAACCCTAAACCGCGTCAGGAAATTTCCTCCCATGCCTGCTCGCAACACGATCATCGAGAAGGTGGATCGTACGATCAAGGCTTGGCCCACTTGCTGCGTAGAGCTTTCAATCCTATAACCCAAACCCTTAGCCCCAAACACTAAAGCTCTAAACAATGAACAGTACTTTGGGCTTGGGTTTCATGGCTTTGGCAGAGGTTTGAGAGGTGTGATGCGTTTGGGCAGGTCAGAATATCCTCAGCTTAAGATCACTACAGCTGCGCGGGTAGTATTTGTGACGCGGATATTTTGGCCCCTAATAATACAGTGAAATGACAATGTTCGGAAAATCTTCTACCATCAAGAAGCGCCACTCAGGTCTGTCCATCTTCTACAGGTGCTCGAATGTTTCAGCTTGCATGTATTTGGGTTTGCGCTGAGTGGTTTCATGTAGGGGCCTTTAAGAATTACCAAGTATTGTTGTCCGAAATTCTTTGTCTACTGCAGTTTAGCGCGCCTCGAATAGGCCTTAGCATGATTTTAGTATTCATCCAGGTTTCTGCATTCTTTTGTACGAGGAAACCTGTACAAGCAGGTGGCAGAATTTCCATGTTCTTTCCCTTTTCATTCTCCATTTTTCGTGGTGCTTTGGTCTCTTGCAGTGGGTAAGAAGGTCCCAATCTATGAATGAGGGTTGTTTCCGTGTAACGGTTGCTTTCAGCTGGAGATTCCACAGTCAAATAGAGCATCTGCTCTCGCGCTTGTGATGCGAGTGTATATGACAAGATCCGCATTTCATCTCCCCTAGTGTGGACATACTAGCAGAGGCAAACTCCTTAATTGTCCAGCCTAAGTGGTCCCTGTTCCCCTTGCCCCAATCCCCAAACCCGTCTGCAGTGTTTAATTAGGGTTCGTAAGCCAGTGAGCATATCATCGGTCCTAAGCCCTCAACCATGACCCCTACACCCTAAGCCCTAAATCCTACACCTTCAGCCCGAAACCCTAAACTGGCAGCCAGGGCTTGGAGAGGCGATTAGGTGCCCTTGCAGGTGACGTGCAGAAGCTGGGCTTGGAGTTTCGTTTTTTGGGAGTTTCGGGCTCGGGAGTATGCAGGGGTTCAGGCTTGGGATTTATAGGCTTTGGGGCATTACAGTTCAGGCTTTAGGGCTCTAGACGTTTGTGTTGGGAGTTATGCAAGAAGCCAAGGAACTGGCAGCTGCTCATCGACTGGGAGCTTGGGAGTCAAACATGTTCTGCTACAGCATAGTTTTCAGCGTGTTGATAGGTTTAAGCTGGAGGGATTTCCGATCTACGGCGTGCAGGGTGTTTCGAAGATGATTCAACTTAGTGATTAGTGTAGTCTCAGAACTTCACAGATGACAGGCTAGTGTTGAGACCCGTTTGCATCCAAGCAGGGCAGTCGCGGACGAGAAGGTCGGGCTTTGAACAGTCCCGACCCCTGTTGTTGCACTTGGGCATCCTTTCTCGTCAAGATGGTGGGCTTTTGGGTAGGCTCTGAGGGCACAAGGTGTGTTGTTTACGGTGTTCTTTTCAGATGTGGAATGTCCAGCCTGCTAGCGCAATGATGCGCAATGGCTGTGTGAGCGCAGGATCAAAGGGCCTGATCGAATTAGATTTTCATAGGGCCTTGCCCAACAGTTGGGCAGTTGAGAAGTACAGGCGTAGCCACAACTTTTTTTGCTTTACCTTAAGTTCACTTCTCTAAACGCTCGACCTTAAACCGTAAACCCCCAATCTCTAAACCCCAAACCCTAAACCCAAAACCCAAAACCCACAGGAGCCTCGCTTTGTCAAGACGATGAAGGAGTCACTCCACGAAGCGCAGCGCTTGCGCATGATGTGCACCCTGATTGCATTCAGGTTTAGGGTTCGCACGCTAAACCCTAAACCCTAAACCCCAAACCCCCAAACCCTGGTTGCATTCAGATTTCTTCAGTTGGCACCCAGCTCCAAGGCCCTGACGTAACCAAAGCATGATTTTACTCGGACGCTTCGTTAAGGTTCCTCCAACCCAGGACCTTAAACTCTAAACCCTAAACTCTAAAGGCAACAATAACTCGACATAAACCCTAAACCCTCAACTCTAAACCCCCAACCCCTACACCCTAAAACCTCTTTCTGTGGTTTTGGTTATACTTAGCTGGTCACCTCCCCCAGAACCAACTCTTAGCTCAGGTATTGTGCTTGAGGGTTTATCAAACAGCTTTGGCTTTGCCGAAGGGTTTAGGGTTTGGGGTTTAGGGTTTGGGAATGTTTGGGATTTATGGATTAGGGTTCTAAGGTTTAAGGTTTAAGGTTTTGGGGTTGCCACAGACATCCGTTGGAAAGCTAGATCAAATCAAGTGTTTTGAATGCTTTGGCATGTAAGCCTATGGAAATCCTTGGCCTGTCCTTTCAACCAAAAAGCCCAGACCCGAGTAAACGAAGGCGATGAGTCGGGCCACGTGCGGATGGCTTTGAAGACGGTAGAGATCATGGAGCTTTTGCCTAAACCCTAAAGGGTTCAGGGTTAAAGGGTTCAGGGTTAAGGGTTTAGGGTTTAGGAGCCTTTGCCCATAACTTAATGGAGTTTAAGGGAGAGTAGGGGATGGGTTATAGCAATTTCGCGTTTAGGGTTTAGGGTGAATAATTCCCACATATACCCTACTTATAGTAGTAGTCCTTATATTCACTCCCCAACCCTCTCAGCAAAGGATTGGTTTTAGGTTTGAGGTTTCAGCGGCGCGGGGTGAGTCTATGGGGTAGAAGGTTTATATAGGGTGGTAGGAATGCAACGGCCTCAACAGTTGTTCTTATGATGGTTACACCTGGGCATCATGGAGCCTTTGCCAGAGAATCTGTTTAGGTTGTCTAGGGTGCAGGGGGGGTGCTGGGAGTTTGCAGTTAGTCTCAGTAAGATCTATACAGGGTTGGGTTTCAGAGTTAAAGCCCTGAATGTCAGGCGATGCAACAGAAACTGCAGTGGCATTTGGATGTCTCAAAATGAGGGCTGGGTCCCAGCCTAAGCGCCAAACCTTGGATACTGCTCCTACTCAGTAACCCGTGGATAATTTGTACATTTTAAATGTATGTAGCCCTTAATATTATCCCTATTGTGACGGTTACTGTGTGTGGGGGGGAGGGGAGTACCTAACCTAAACCCTGAACCTTTCTTTGAGCACGCAGGGGCTAACTTTGCGACATCCCCCGACCCTAAACCAAAAAGCCTTAAACCCAAATCATGGCCGTGCTTGGAAACCCAAGATGCCAAAAAGGGTACTGTACCTCAGACCGTAACCCTCAGCCCTAAAGCCTATGAACTCTATGTACGCTCTAAACCCCAAGCTCTGATCTCCAGCCCCAAACTCGAAATTTCAGCTCAAGTCTTAGAGCCTCCACATCTACAAGCATTGTCCAGAGGAGAAGATGACTCTGCAGCAGCGGCTGGCAACCACCAAGCTGAACAACACGGCGCCGCGGCTGGCAATAGAGTTCGGGGTTTACTCGAATGCAAAACCCAAGCAAGTCCACATTCCCAGCAATTCTCCAAAGTCTGTTAGGGTTTATAGGGTTAAGGACGTTTAGGAACATCGCAACAGTTGTTTTGGGCAGTGCTAGCTTCGGCTTAGAATGCAAAAGTGCCCAGAGCGGAAAAAATGAATCCTACACCATCACTCCTAGCCCCAAGCCCGAATCCAAAATCCATAGGCCAGACCCAAACCCAAGAACCCTTAGAGCACAGAAAACCCTAAATCCATAAACCCCAAACTTGGGTGACCCCTCTCCAAGGTAATTTTTTCTGCCTGAACCTGGAACCCTCAAGGGCCTGATGCTTGGCTCCGGGAATCTGCAATTCTGCAGTTTCTCTTGTTTGTAGAAGTCAAGACCTGCCAAGAAATGGAACCCTACGACCTTCAAGTTTTGTAGGACCCATTAAGGTTAGAGTCTAAACTCCGGAAAGGGGGCTTATACGGGGGACTATATAGGGGAGTATTATAGGGCTTCTTAGCGGGATACTAGGAGTTTAGACTACAAACCCTAAACCCTAAACCCATGTAGGCCCCTACACCAGACCGGCCTTCAGGCTCATTCTTCCAGCCTCGAGACCTTAGCCTTGACGTTCAGAAGCGCAGGTAGTCTGGATGACGGCCTTGAAGGGGGAGCGGGGGAGTCCCCAGCTCTATGTCATCCCCATGTATACCCTTTAAGAGTGCATAGATGTGGGTTTTCCAAAATTAGGGGTAGCTTATAATAAGGATTCTGATGTTATGGGTCCATGTTGGGGTTCCCCCTATTTAGGGAAACTACTATATTCTCCCCGCCCTATACCCTAATCCCTTACCCCTGAGTACCAATTTGCAATGCTCTGCCGAGGAGTGGTTTGCTGCTCGGCATGCAAGCTTTGAGTGCTTGACTATGTGAAGCCTTTTGTGGTTCAGGGCCTAGTAGGAGGGTCAGGGAGGCCTAGGAAGCACTTCTACTTGGTTAACTACTGTTATTCCATATGGATTATAGGGGATATCAGGCTACTCATTAAGCCCCCCTGACCCTGCAAGTACTCCCTCAAGCAAACGCGGAAGCCCGAAAAGGGACCCACAAAGCATACCATCCTTGGAAAGGGAGGCCTTCTCAGCTTACGGGGTTTAGGGTTTAGGGCTGTCAGACATAAACCCTAAACCCTAGTAGTTTCCATTTTCTTTTCCATAATCCCTATATTCCCTATCATCCCTATATACCCTATGATCTCTATAATCCCCATATACCGTACAATCCCTTTATACCCCTATCTTTGCAAAGCAAAGCAAGTGGCCTTCTCCGCATGAACATTTACCCGTCGGCAGGCTCAGTGCTGGCGACTTTTGCGTAACGTTTACATAAACCCCAAAAGTATGTAAGATAATAGCCCTAAACACCTGATAATAGCCCAAAAGGCAATTATTTTACATACTTTTGGGGCCCAGGTGTAGGGTTTAGGGTTTGGCGCTTTGGGTTTAGGGCCGGGAATTACTGAAGCATCCCAAGCTCTGGGTCGTACTTGCTTGGTCTTGTGGGGCACTTAGTAAGTAGATTTATAATGGGGAGTGTTAGGTGAAAGTTATAGGAAATTATTAACCTAGTTACTAAGTCCCCCTGAACCTTAGCCCTGGATTATATAGCAATTATATCATAGTAGTTTCCATTCCTCACTAAGTTTCCATGACCCTAAACTGTAAGTTCCACTCTTCAGCTTCAGTCTTGTGGCCAACTTCACGTAGATCAGCATCCAAGTCTTCGTTCCGGAGCCTCAGACTTCGTACCCTGAATCTCAATAGGGTTGACAGAGCAAATCCTGCATGACTCGAAGCATAGTATAGGTGCAGGTGCATAGGGTCATGCAGGATCCGGCTCATCAACCATAGCAGTGAAGAGTGCGTCCAAGCCAGCGTAAATCAACTCCCCAATGCCTAAAAGCCCGAAAGCCTGTAGCCTAAGCTTCCTGTTTTCTCGTTTCTACTTACTACTGCTACTACTTCTTTTGTTTGCTTGTGTTTTGCAGTTGTCTAGCCGAGGCTGTCGTGCGGCGCTCGGTCTTTTCAGTGCCCAGGGTTTCAGGGTTCAGGGTCTGTTCATTCAACGATCAATAGTTTATCGGGTCCAGGGTGTTGATCTCGACGGGGCATGCAACCCCATGCCCAAAGGCCGAAACCAAATTCATGGTGCAGTTTGCAATGTTTGGGGTTTGGGCTCCTGGGTGCTAAGCTTTGGCATTGCGCTTGGAGAGCAGTCGCCCTAAAATGAACTTCGGCTTTGAAGACGGCTGCTGCTGCAGCAGCAAAACCAATTTCGGAGTTTTTCGGCCATGGAGCCTTCAACCCGAGGGTTTGGGGTTGAGGCTTTTGGGTTGAGGTTTTAGGGCCTCGAGTGAGTATAGGGTTAGGGTTTTATGTTGAGGGTTAGGGTTGTGAGTTTGGGGCTCAGGGCTTGAGGTACAGGCTCCCCCCAACCCCGGAAAAGATTACAATCAAATCCAGCGCGAGGTCATGGCCAACAAGCAGATAGCGGATGACATGTTCGAGACCTTCCAGCAAGGACAGGGGCCTGGCTTGGGGTTTGACGGTGTAGGGGTGGTGTAGGGGCTTGGGGCGCAGGGGCTTAGGGTTTAGGGGTATAGGGTTAGGCGTCAGTGTTCTAGCATTAGAGTTTTTTAGGCTTCAGGGTTTTGGGTTTGGGTGTCGGGGTGTAGGGTTCAGGGTTAGGGATCTGCCTGGTCGTTCTCATGAGTTTAGGGTTCAGGGTTTAGGATTTTTTTTTAAATGTGGGGTAGGCAGAGCAAAGTCCAGTCATTGGCAAGTTTTGCGAGTCCTGATTTCTAAACGCGAGACCCCTGGACCTGAAATCCCTCAACCCTATGCCCTATACCGAGTTTTTGGTTTGCAACTGTAGGTTCTCTGTTCATTCGCTTCCCTCTTTTCATGACTTCATTTCAGTGACTCGTTTTGTCCTTCGTGACTCAGGAAAGGAGCAGGAATGAATCCCTAAAACCCTAAACCCTAAGCCCTAAACCCTAAACCCCAAATTTGGGGTCCCATGGGTTTACCGTGTACCCGCGGCTTTCAACCCTGCCCTCACAGGCCGGGGTTGCGAGAGAGATTTTTCGGTTTATTCTCTGAGGGTTTAGGCTATGGGGTTCAAGGAGTGTGAGGGTTCAGGGTTAGGGATTAGGGTTTAGGGTTCTGAGGGTTAAGGCATGATATGGAGAACAGCCTATCCGACCTCCACCCCACCTCCCAAACCCAAAACTCCTCAGCCAGTAAATTTCTAAACACAACATTTCTTGCAAATCCACTAACCTATAACGCCCTACAACCTCATACCCTGCAATTTAGAACTTCCACAGCCTAAACCTTTAATCTCAAATCCTCAACTCCATAAGCCTAAGCTTTTAAGCCCCATGCCCCCCTGAACCCTAAACCCCTAAACCCTAAACCCTAAACCCCTAAACCCTAAACCCTATAAGCCTAAACCCTAAGCCCTGAAGCTCACCGTGTAGGAGGCATGCCACGCGAGCGCTTCGAGAAGTCCTTGGAGCAGCACTGTAAGCGTGCACCTTGCTTGAAGATTAGGACTTGGGGTTTAGGGTTTAGGCTTGAGGGTTTAGGCTGGAGGGTTTGGGGTTGAAGGATGCTTTAGGTTTTGCTTGTAGATGAATGTCGGGGGCTATATAGCGGGAATGGAAAAGAACGTGGAAATTCTATATTACTTAGGTTTCATCAGAATTGAGGGTTTAGACTCCTAGACTTTTCAGGATTTTTTGAAGCTTTTGGAGTTTAGGGTTCCCTAAGCCCTAAACCGGCTTAGAGATTGCGGTTCAGGAATGGAAGCTTCTTAAAATGGTTCACCCTGACGGGTCCTAGGGGTGCATGGGGACCTAAACCCTAAACCTCAAAAAGGAGTTTTGCTTTGGCATCGAGGTTGTTTGAAGTTTGGGTTTGCCAGGGTTTAGGGTTTAGGGATTAGGGTTTCGGGATTAGGATTAGGGTTTAGGGTTTAGGGATTATGGTTCAGGGTTTCAGGGATTCTTGAGGCGTCAAACTTCCGGCCTCCATCCTGAAAACTCGCCACAGGCCCCCTCAGCAAGAGTAGCATGCTCCCCTATATAACCCCCCTTTAAGGAGTTTTGACTATAGCGCATATGACTTTTTCTTTCTGACCCGTGCGTCCCCAGGAGGCTAAGTCCTCAACCTTGCAAGCCCTAAACCCCAAACCTGGAACCCTAAACCCTAAAGCCCAAACAGTGGTTTCCATTTTCTTTTCCACTATCCCTATAAAACCCCTATATCATCCCTATATTCCCTATATAACCCCTATATAATCCCTATATATATAACGCCTAAGTAACCCCAGTTGCCAAGCTCCAGCAATCCTGAAGTCTCTCGAGGTCATCGGAATGGTCGAGGGCACTTTGCTGCCCATGGCGGAGCACAACAAGGACACTAGGGTTTAGGCTCTGGGGTTTAGGGTTTAGTGGTTCAGGGGTTTAGGGGTTGAGTGGGGGTTTAGGGGGTTAGGGTTTAGGGTTCTGAAGGTTAAGGGTTGGCAAGGTTTAGGGCCTTAGGGTTTCGGACCGGGGTTGCTGTACCACGTCCTTAAAGAGGGGTGGGTGGTTCAAATGGGGGGTAGGCTATCCAGTGATCTCTCCTTCTCCCTGGTTCTCCCTGGTACTTCCCAAGGCTCCCTAAGGTGTTCCAGTTCCTGCTGTATTCCTCTCTTGATGACCAGGTAATTGCTGATGGCTCATACTTAGGGCATGAAGGAACGTGTCCAGGGATTTTATAGCAGGCTGTATAGGAATTACAACAGAGATTCATTTCTGCCTTCTCTACTAGCCACCAGCATGATTAGTATGACCTTGCAAGTGCTGGTTAAAGGGACAGTGCCCCCCAAACTATAAAGCTAGGCCGAAGTTATTCTGCCATAACTATAGCTTGACTGGGTTGCTGTTAACGAACTTAAGTTCATTTGCTATAAGAAGGAACCCCATTATTATGCATTACGCACCCACAATATGCTCACTTAGCTTAGGTTCCTTAACAGCAACCCAGTCCATTGTGTTTACTTCTTTTGGGCAGGGTGTAGGCAAGTGATATGACATGATTTTGAGGGAAATTTTACTGTTAGATTTTCCACAACGTCCAAAACTAAGTCTGTACTTCGAACATTGCCACTCCATCAATAGGTCCGCAATATCGTCCGCGATACTTCAACTTGAAACACAGCCTCGAGAAATGCCGGGTTGAGTAGCATATTTAAAGTCTTCCGTTGCTAAGCCCTAGACCCTAAACGGCAAAGTGACTATTGCAGGCCCTGAGGAATCTCTGAGGTAGGCACCGGCGGCACTTTGTGGTTGGGTAGTTTAGGGACACTCTGAGCAACGCGGAGGTCCCCATTGTGGTTAGGCCTTGTAGGCCTGTACTCTGAGGATATGCTTCTTCAAACAGAACTACCTTGGGTACTGCCCCCCTCAGTAACAGTCGGACAATATTTATTATATAGTTACAGTTATATATAGCCCTTAATAGGACCCCTAATGTAGACTGTAATGTAGACTGTTACTGGCCGGGGGGCAGTACCCAAGAACTACCCCACAGTGGGGAAGACTCCAATCTGCCCTGAAGCCTAAATCCTGAGCCTCGAAGCCCTCAGCCCCAAGCCTTAAACCCTCCAGGTGTTGCAGAAGCCTAAATAGCTACCAATTCTTGTGGTCCTAGATTGCTTGTTGAGGGTTTTTTGTATAGGGTACCTGAAGTAGACCTCAGCACGATATTGGTGATTATTTAGAGCCCTAAACCCTAAAGCCTAAAGGCCTCTATGTAACCCAGCAGCTTCTGTTCAGGACCTTGAGCGGCAGGCGACTTCTCACAAGCACTTGAAGTATGCAATCCATGCCTACACCTTTGAAGTGGGGTTAGGGTTCAGGGCTTGAATTGCTTTTCCAGGGCTTAGTGGGTTATACTTTGACATGTAGATGTAGAGCTGCTTGGGTGCTTAATGACAACCAGGTGAAGCTCACAAGTTTAAATCCATGAGGGCAGGCTTTTGCTGAAAACACCTACCTGAACCCCAAAAGTAGGTAACACAATGGCCCAAAACACCAAAGCATAGCCCAAAAGGGTTCTTTTGGGGTTCAGGTACAACCGTAAACCCTCATCCCTGAACCCTTTACCCGGAAGCCTACCAAGTGCTCGTCTAGGTTTTAGGCAGCAACCTCTGTGATGTAGCTTGACCCAGAACTCGACCTCCAGCCCATACGAGGCCCTGTCCCAGGATGTTCAGCGCCAACCTGGATCACCAATTACTCCAAATTTCTTTCCCAGACTGCAAGCCGCCAATCCCAAACCCTCATGATCCTCATAGACTATCGCACGAGGGATAGTTTGGAGGAGCGCAACCCCCAAAACCCTAGAATTTCAAACCCCAGGCCTGAACTCGTTCACCTGAGGTGATGTGCCTGAGACAGAAGGCTGATTATCTTCGCTACTTGGAGAGATATGATCGTTTTCCAAAATCAGGGTACCCTAATATAGACCCCAATATATTACATTCCGAATTATAGGGACCCCCCAAAAAGGTACCCTTAACGGGGTGTCGGTGTGTGGCTTGGGGTTGCGAGGGTGGAGAACGGTTTCGGAGGCCTTCCACCAAAGAACCTGCCTCTGGGTGTATCTGCTTTCTTGTTGGGAGTGTACCCAAATGGGCCGTGAGATTCGGTGTTGTGAGTTTGGACATATTGGGCGTGCTTACCTAATGCAATCTTCCCCTTTTCAAGGCCTGGGAGCGACGTCAAGTACCCTAAACCCTACATGGGAGTTTCCCAAAATAACGGATACCTTTTCGGGGGTCCTCATAATAGGGATCATAGTATTTTGGGGTCTATATTGGGGTTCCCTTATTTTGGGAAACTACTAAATCTGAAGGGGCTTCCTAAGCTTTCGTCCTTACCTTGCTTCTTTCATTTTGAGATTCTCCACAGGTACGATGTCCACCCTGCCCTCGGGGTTTAGGGTTTAGGGTTAGGCCCTCGGGGTTAATTTAGACCCATGATTAATAAACCCCCTCCTTTTAAGGGCCTAAATATGAGGATCCCTATTATGATCCCTATTAATGGGGAGAGGGTTTATTAATCAGGGGTCAGGGTCATGCCCTAGCATTTCCTCAGGTCGTCCTGCTGTCATGGGCATTGCTGGATTGGCTCGGGATAAGAGATTTAGTTGTTAGTATTTGTAGTATTACGACTATACGTATTATTGCTATGTTCATTATAGTGATGACTAGGATGATGATTCTTGTGACGAAAATTGTGATCATTGTTATGAGTATTACGCAGACCAGGAGAGGGCAAGGGTCGGAGCTGCCCAAACACAAAACTAGGGTGTACGGGGTTCAGGATGTAAGTAGTATATGGGCAACTCCCCAAATCAGGGTCTCTTTTTGGTACCCATAAATGTTAGGTGCTGTAATATAATCTATAACCAAAAGGGGCCCACTACTTTTGAGAATAACCCATGTAGACCTTATCCACTCCCTCTTTTCACCCAGATCTTCAGAGTTGTCCCTAGTTTACATGCCGGTGCGGAACAGAGTGACGGAAGGAGTTCCGGGTTATTTGGCAGAACGGGAATTGGAACGATTCTACGGAGACCCTCAAGTCCCTAAATCCTAAACTGCTAAGCCTTTTGCCTCACACCTTAAGACTCAAGACACTAGACCCTCGGCCACTAAGGGTATATAATATACCCTAAGTCATGAAGGTTATATGATGGACCCCAAGCCATGAAGGTTATGTTATAGATCCCAAGCTGTTAAGGTTATATGTACTTCTGGCTCCCTGGCGCGCGCAAGCACGGGGACGAGATTGAGCAGACCTATCGTAGGCCTGTCTGCCTTTAGGGCAGGTTGAGGGCTCGGGTTTAGGGTTTAGGGATTCAGGGTTTAGGGATTTAGGGTTTAGGCTAAGAACTTAGGATTTAGGGTTTTGGAATTTAGGGTTTGGATTAAGGGTTTAGGGCTTAGCTTTGGGGGCTTAGGGTTAGGGGTCAGGCTTTAGGGTTGAGGGCTGTAGTTCTAGACCCGTGACCTCTAACGCTTACACCCTGCACTCTACATCCCGGGGAATCTTAATGCGTTTGCGGAGACAGGTGCCTTAAATTGGGAACATGTACCAGATGCAAATGATTCCCGGGTTTCAGGGCACCAGGTTCGGATTCCACTTTTGGAACCCACGACATGGGCCAGAGCTTTCGTTAAATGCAAAGTGCAACCTTAAGGCCTTAAACCCTGAATCTCTGACTTCTCAACTGCTCCCAAACGCCCCTACTTCCCTACACCCTCAACCCTAAACCCGAAGCCTTAAATTGTGAATCCTCAACCGTTAAACCTTAAGCCTTTAACCCCATACCCGCCTACGGCCCCAAAGCAATTGGAGTTCGACGCAGGGCCTGTGAGCTGGCGACGCGCTTGCACCCACGGCACGTCATCGGCACCTCCGTGCACCTTCCCTTGCAGATAAGAGCAAGGGATTGGGGATTCAGGTTTTGGGGGCGTGGAAATTTGGGGATTTGAATGTAAGGTTTAGGTTTCAGGTTCAAGGATTCACGTTTAGTGCCTATAGGGTTTAGGAGATGTGGCTTCCAGGTTCAGGCCTTGCTGAGATTTTGCAATGACAAATCTCTGACCCAGGGTTTAAGCTTTATAGGGTTCAAGGCTTAAGTTTCCCTAGCTCGTGTTGAAAAGCAGTGATAGGGACGAAAGTACATCAGTAGCCATGCAACCACACTATACCCCTAGCCTAGGCAAAAGCCTGAACCTTATGGGCCACAGATCCTAAACCAAAAGCCTTAGGCCCTGAACCCTTGTTGATAAAGTGTTCCACATCCCAATCAAAAAGCGATTCAACAGCTGGGTCCCAATTCCAAAGGTCTGAGGAGACCCGCAATATCAGCGCCCCTCCGCTTCACACTTAAGAGGCTCAGGAGCCCGCAAAGCAGCAGCATCAGCAACATCAGCGCCCCTCCGTTTCACACTTAAGAGGCGCAGGAGCCCGAAAAGCAGGCGCATCAGCAACATCAGCGCCCCTCCGTTTCAAACTTGAAGGCTCAGGAGCCCAAAAAGCAGGAGCATCAACAACATCAGCGCCCCTCCGTTTCACACTTGAGGGCTCAGGAGCCCGAAAAACAGGAGCATCAGCAACATCAGCGCCCCAAAGCAGGAGCATCAGCAACATCAGCGCCCC
>CAJNIZ010000144.1:5571-16988 GCA_905231905.1 Symbiodinium pilosum | reverse complement strand
CGTATTCAATTGTTGTATATCCTGTATAAAACCATATGAAAATCAACCAAAACCTCGGATGTCAAGGGGATCCCTAATTCCTTTGGATTTTCTATTATACCCCCCCTGATGACCTCAAAACCCCCCCAATTCATTATGGTCTGGCTGCTTTTAAAATTGGTACAGCCCCTTGTAAAATGCTCATGAGGAGTTTTTGCGGTCCCGGATTCATTATTTATTATTAGGGAGGATTTTATTAATATGGGGAAGAGATTACAAGCATTGTTTCCGGGTTTTCTCATACGCCGCATATCTTTCGGGAATCCTAGACTCGGTGAATGTGAGGTCTTCCGCACCTGCCGCGATTCGTTGTTCATTATCACTTGGGTTTAGAGGGCTTGAAAATCCATAGGCTTATACAACCATCCCCCGGCAACACCTTCAAAGAAGGCAGGCAAAAGACGCCTAAACCCTAAATCCTAAAGCCGCAATTGCAATGAGGCTGGACGCCTCGCTTTGGGTGGCCTCACCATTGTCCGAGGCTCCGGGGTGGCATGCCTGCAGATGGAGGCCGGAGTGAGTGGACCTGCGCACTTCAACGCATCAGCCGTATCCGTTTTTGCTCTTTGAATTTCGGCAAGAACGTCAGTAACAGCTGCCAAACTAGCCTCATCCAGTTGTGGAGCTTTGGTCACATCGTTTTGCGCCAGCATTTCCTCTTCCCTCCCCTGTGCACAGCAGCGTCCTGCTCAGAGTACTTGGCGTTGGGACTGGCGCACAGGTGGCAAAACTTGGCCGTGCTCAGTATCCAGCCGTTGCAGTCACGACAGCGCACGCGTGTAGCAGAGACCTTGCGAGCCACTTCCAAGACCACATTTACCATGGGCCATGGGCCGCTTGGCGCTGCGCTGCTCTGAGCTGCGCACTTCATCCCTTCTCTCCACGAGGACAACATCTCTCTGGACGTGGGAGCCACGTTTAAAGCCGCAACGACCCCATCCATCTGCAGCCATCTTGGGAGTCAGCGACGCTGCGCAGAGTTCGCTAATGGCTTTCAGCGCCAGAAAAAGAGGGAAATGCGTTGCTTCCATGTCCGTTTGAGGGCATTCCACAGTCGAGCCGAGCCATACAGCGATGAGGTGTCTGATCCAGGGCGCAGAGCGCCCTTGTCAAAGAAGGACGAAGCACATACGGCCACACCCTGTGCTGCACGCAGCACGAAATAAATGGAACTGATAAGTGCAGGAAGCTTCCGCTCCAGAATCACAAGTCAATAGGATGTCGCCGTCCTCACCTTCCTCATGGGTTCGATCAAGCATTTCTCCGCGAACAAGCCCACAGCTCTGCTGTAGTACTCCCTCCTTTGTTGCCCTGGATAACTGCTTGCGGGAACAGCTGAGACAGCTCCACATTCGTGCCAGCAGTGGACACGACCACACCGCAGGGTAAGTGCTTGCTGTCGCGGCCCGCCACTGGCGCAAGTGGAAGGAAGCTGGTCACGGTAACGTGCTCCCATGATACGGTTGAACCATCGGCTGCACTGCTGCAGACTTCTTCAGAGTCTGGCACGCGACAAGCTTAATTACAGACATTGTCAGAGTGCTGGCTAAATCCCTTCTCATCAGCGACTACTAGACGATGCGCCTGCTCCTTGACAATTCCGTCCTTGTCTACAATAATACCCAGCTCCTTCGCGATGGCTTCCAGCTCAGAGAACGTCCTGCCCACACTTGTTGCCCTGGTTGGCCATCGCCAAAGCAGAAAGTCGGCCGAAGGCTGTCTTCTGTTCTTCGCTAAGTTGGGGTAGGCACACAGGCTGCGTGCCCGACATGCGCCTTGGCACTAACAACACCATGAGTCTACTACGGCCCTGACACAGGACTTGATCTGCTTGGCACAGCTGCGGATTGTCAAAACCACTCTCATCCTCAGGCACGTCCCTTCAGAAGATATCGATAAGCAAGCTAACAACCGTTTTAACAACCCCACAAGCGTCCTTCCGGTCCATTTCGTGGATCCGGCGCGGCGTCCAAGCTGTTGTTAGCCTGATGCGCAGTAATTAGCTGAGAATCGAGCGAAGGGACTAGGGGGGCATGGATGGCAACAGCCAATGCTGCTCGCATTTGTATCAGCATCACCCCGTCCAGTAGCGGAACACCCCATGCCTTGCAAGCTTCATAGGTCAACACGAAAGAGGCATATGATTTCCGCTTCCGAGTAAGCCTTTTTTGGTGGCATGGCACGCTGCCGTCATGCAACAGCGAACTGGTACACACTTATGTCCGTCCATGTCACGCAAAGCTGGCTTATGACCAACATGTGACCAACTACATGTGCCAGAGCAATGCGTCGTCCTAGCAGTTGCTCGTATATTCAGATAAGTGCTTGGTGCTCCAGGTTTAGAGTCTCGGATTTATAGGCTGTACGGTTTGCCACTTCATATTCGGCTGTAGTTTAAACTGTCACAATGTCTTGGACGTAACTTTCCACTGAGTGAAACAATTGCAACAAAAGTCACCATTTGCGATCACCTAACGTCTCCGACAGACCTTTGAATCTAAGGACTTTCCTGAATCGCTCCCCGTGATGGCAGCATATGGAAACAAGAACTGTTTCTGGCAAAACGCATGTGAACTCAGCGAAGCATAGAAACACGTAGGAGCGTCAACAAGACTTATGGTCAAACACGAGTGCCTGAATCCTCTTTGAAACGCAGGAAGGAGAGGACTTCCTAAAATCCTTCCCCGAAGTGATGTCAATAAGCCAGGAAGAAGGGACGACCTTAGCAGGTCCCTATTATTAGTCACGGCCCTGCGTCGCTAAGCTTGATACCTCCCAAACACTTCCAAATCAAACTGGGCTGGTCCTAACATTACACACGGGCTTACATAGGGTTTCGGGTTTAGGGTTGAGTGAAGGGTGGCATATAGGTTACATAAAGGACATAGAAGGGCTGCATAGGTATTAAAGAATTTACAGGGATCCCCAGGGGCACACCGCAGTGGAGTGATTTTCTTTTTGTAAAGGGTGATGAAACAGCTTAATGATCAGTAAATGCAGATCCCCAGAAGGCACACAATAACGCAATGACTCTCAGTAGAGGCAATTCTCTTGTAAAAAGTGAAACGCAACGACATTTAAAGTTGGGAGAAATAGGGTAGATAGCTATAATTGATATCGTAGTTCGCTAATGTACTATCTACGTTGATGTTCTATGTTGTCTTGCGGCGTGTCAGTAAGTGGGTATGAGAGTTTGGGTGAGTAAAGGAGTGAGTGAGTGCGTGATTGCGTAAGTGAATGAGGGAGTGAGGGGCCGAGGGGCTCAGGGAGTGAGTGAGTGAATGAGGGAGAGAGAGAGAATGAATTGCCTGGGAAATTGGATCTGGATTTCCAACTGAAGTTGCTGAAATGCGTAAAGCTGTTCGGGAGATTGTAAAAATTGAGAAATAGCAAAAAGGGCATTTCAATCTCCGGGATCCAAATCTCAAGATTCAAGATTGCGCAGGCGGTCTTTTAAAGCAATCTTGGATCCCTTGGACCGGAGATTCAAAAAGATTGAAAACATTGAATTTCAATTTTCGGGATCCAAGATCCAAGATTCCGCAAGAGGTCTTTCAATTCAAAGCAATCTTGGGTCGGGGAGATTGCAACTAATATTTTGATGTATGTATGTATGTATGTATGTATATATGTATGTATGATGTATGATGTATGTATGTATGTATGTATGTGTGTGTGTATGTATGTATGTATGTATGCATGTATGTATGTATGTATGTGTGTGTGTATGTATGTGTGTATGTATGTATGTTTGGGGTTGAGGGCTTTCCAACCCTGCTTACATGCGATTACCCTCTAAGGGACATGAGGATCCCCAAAATCACTGCGCCGTGGTACTCTGGCGGCAGCACGTTCTGCAGCAGGTCATTCTCTTTCCCAGTGACATCCTGGAGCATGTTCGCGGCCTGCAGCCTCTCCAATGCGCATGCGATGACGTTGGGTTCATCCACGTCGGTGCTTTCCCTTTTCGGAAGGGTTATGGCGTAGAGGAGATGCCGCGGCTTCAAGCCACTGACCACAGTCTCATAATTCACTCAGTTGAAGCCGAACACTGAGCCTATCAAGGCGGCGCGATGCTTGGAGGCGAACCGCCTCAGCGTCTGAAAGATGGCCAACTTGACAACGTATATAGGTTTAGGCGTCCTACTCAAAAACTGAAACCCGACACCAAACCTCAAGCCCCAAGCACTGAACACGCAACCTCAAGCTTTCAATCCTGAACAATCCTGGACACTAAGCCCTAAACCTAAAAATTTACAGACGGGTCAACCCGACAACGGGATTGGTTGAGGGCTTGGGGTTTCGCGATGTAGTGCTCAAGCCCGAACCCCAAAACTCTATACCCTCAAAGCTCAACCAGGGTCTAGGGTTAGATCTGGGTTTACGGTTTTGGATTTACGCATTAGGGTTACACGGTTACATGATGTAGTTTTATGGGATAATGCGGAGCTGTCTCTTTTGGGCCCCTATTAAACCCCACATCCCTAAACCACTTTGGGAGTCCATGCCTGCCTTTGACTAAAACCAACAGTCAGCTCCACAACCCATATGTATATATGTACATATGTATATATGCATATACACGTGGCATGCAGGCGTTTTTGTTTATGGTCTACCCATCTTGACATCCAATATATATATATATATAGAAGGCATATATGTGCACGTGTATATGTGTATATATATATAGATCTACATCCACACTTTCACCAATACCACATTGAGAGTCACCACAAAACGCAAAATGAAGCCTTGCCACAAAGGGAAGATTGTCAAATTGTGTTAAATTTAAATCCAAACCCCTAAGCCCTCACCAGTACAATATTCAGACTCACCACAAAAAGCCTTGCCACAAAAGGAATGGCGTCAAATCAAAGAACACCCTAACCCCCAAACACCCACGGACCCCTAAACCCTGAACCCCAGACCAAACGCGTCAGCCTATACACCCGCACTGCGGAGGCGCATATGGAGAATGGACGTCTAGAGCCCCTCCCCTGCAAGGGTCCTGGAAGCCTCTGGAGGCCCCTGGAGGCCCCGCCTGCAACGGGCCCACCATGATGTTTACTTGAGATTAGAAGCAGGAAGACAGTCTCTTAAAGTGGGAATTGAGGGCGTGGCCCTAAAGCCTAACAGGACGTAATTTGGGTGGTAGCCTGTGATGTCTCACAGCAGGTGGGGGTTTTGAAGAAAGCCAGCTTCGATGGCTTCTTCGGCAACATCCATGAAGTTCGCTGGGCGCAGGATGTGCCGCCACCCACAGATCCCTGGAAGTGGGGTGGCGCCATCGGCGCATGGATAATCAGCCCTGCGCAGGTAGACGCCCTAAACCCTAAACCTTAAACCCTAAACCCTTAACCCTGAACCCTGAACCCCAAACCTTAAACCCTAAACCTTAAACCCTATACCCTAAACCCACAATATAACATTGTGGGAACTGAGCTCTTCGCCCTCATTCGAGCTCTGATCTGATCTAACGCCTCAAACTTCTAAACGAAGGAAGGAGAGTTATAGGGTTTAGGGTCTAGGGTTCAGGGTAGGTCTAGAGTTTGGGCCAAGACTCTCCTAGTACGCTACATTAATGGAGGATATACATATATACATATATATGAGGTATAACCTAAACTCCTAGTATCCCCCTTAATAACCCCTATAGTAGTCCCCTATATAATCCCCTACATAACCCCCCTTAAGGAGTTTAGACTACTGCTCATATGGCTCCTAATAGTGCGTACTTAGGCCCCTGGTGGAGAGTAGGTGTAGAGCTTGGGGTTCACGCTGGAGGCCTAGGGTTGCTTTTCGGGTTTAAAGTTAAATGCCTTGGGTTTGTGGTAGGGTTTAGGGTTTAGGGTTTGGGGCTGAAGGGTTTGAGGGCTTGGGGCCTGGGAATTTAGGGTGTCCGGCTTAGGGTTGAGGGTCTAGGATTTGGGGTGTAGAGCTTTCAGGCCTACGGGCTTGGGGTTTAGCAGCTTTGAGCTTCAGGTTCAATTTAATGTTTGCGGGTTTTGAGGTGTAGGGCCACATCTAATGTGAAACGTAGCATCTGTGTAAGGCATGCAAGGATACATAGGGCCTCATTCTTGGAATGTATCAGCTGTTGAGGCTTAGGGTTTGGAGTTTAGGGCCCGAAAACCCTAGACACCCAACCTATACCCTAAACTCCAAACCCTCAACCCTGAAGCCCAGAACCTTAACCCTAGACCCTGAACCCTAAAGCTTGGGGCTTGGAGATTCTGGACTTCGAGGCAACGGCTTATATCTACAAAGGACAAACGAGAATCGTACAAAGCTCGTTTTGCAGCGGGCATCGAAACCGACATTTTAGGGGATGGGGTTTTGGGTTTGGGGTTTAGGGTGTTTCTGATTTCTCCCAAGGGATGAGCCCTTGGAGATCTAGGCCTTATGGAAACACCCTCCAGTAGATAGCCAGGCTAGCGCTCGCAGAGGATACTTTGACCATTCATTGATGGATGAACCGGTTCAAATGACGAAAGAATAGATTCTTTTTACCGTAGCACTGGATTTGGGTTTAGGGTGTGTTGAATAACATTCTCACCACCAGGGGAATAGGACCTTACTCAATGTTGGGGTCTTTTGTATTCCAGCACAAACAGCTGTCCTTCAAGAGATGTAGCTCAAGGGGAAGTCATGCCCAACAGACACGATTTAGGATTTGGGTTGGAGGGTTTGAGGCACGGCCCGAAGTTCCGTCAGCATTGTGTCAGTAGATATGAACCCTAGACCCTTAACCCTCCATATATCTGTGTATATATGTATATACACACATGTATTCCATACGTTCTCTTTGGATACACACTATTGCCCCTCATAATGCCTCGCAAGCCCAAGGGTCCAGCCAGGGTTCGAGGGTTTAGGGCTCAGGGTAGTTTAGGGTTTAGGGCTTGCATTAGCCTATGTACAGTATGCACCGAGGGTTGCGGTACATTTGGGATCTTACGTGGTGCAAGATTTCCTCCACCCAGCGTTTAGGGCCTTTTGGGTGGTCTAGGGGAATTTGGGTTCAGAGATCCCCTCCCAAAGTAACATGGAATCCCGCACCCTAAACCCTAAGCCCACAGCACGCTGTAGGGTATGAGGTTTAAGGTTTATGGGTTCAAAGGGTTCATGGGTTCCAGGTGGGATGGTAGTTGGCTGAGGATAGGGTTTAGGGTTCAGGGTTTAGGGCTAAGGGTTTTCGGACCCTTGTCACGACCATAGAGGGCATTGTCAAAATCGTGTCTCAACTTTGTTTGTCCTAAATATTAGGGGCCGTATTATAGACCATAATTTTGACAACCCTCCCGTTAATCCTGATAGACTCCCCTCCGTGGGGTTGGGGCTGAACGCCTTTCCTGCCAAGGAATAGGTTGCATTCTGGCTCCTGTGTAACTTCAGTATGAAGACGGCGTAGGATTCACAGCTTAGGATAGGTCAGGGCTGAGATGTTCGGGATGCTTGCAGAATGCACATTGACAGGTGTTGACACGTCTTGTCTAAGCCCTAGACCCTAAACGCTACACCTTCAACAACAAACCCTACGCCTACACCCTAAACAAGAAATCCTAAACCCTAAACAAAAAACCCTTTACAATAAGATCCCCATATACCCCATATTCTATCTACTTAAGGGGAACTAGAAGCTATTTGATCAGGCTACACCGTCTTCTTCGATAGCCATCGGGGATACCTAAGGAGCCCGATCCCACTTTGATTGACGCAGATACCTTACATGGTACTAGGGTCCCTTGAAACCCTCAACCCCAAAACCCTAGGCCACATATGATTTCAGGTATATACCTTATCATTAAGGGGTATGGAGCTCATCGGGGATTCCTTCATTCCTGACACACAGCAGAGCTAAATGGGACACAGAATGTTGAAGAGAAAGCCACAGACTAGTTTCTTCACACCATATCTCCCCACAACCCACAGGGCCCCCGAGCTAGGTATCCGTGCAAACCCTAAGCCCTGAACCCTGAAGCCTAAACCCCAAGCCCTAAACCCTAAGCCCTAAACCCTGAAGCCTGAAGCCTAAACCCGAAAGCCTAAACCCTAAGCCCTAAACCCTAAGCCCTAAACCCTGAAGCCTGAAGCCTAAACCCGAAACCCTAAACCCTAAGCCGTAAACCCGAAACCCTAAACCCTAAGCCCTAAACCCTAAGCCCTAAACCCTGAAGCCTAAACCCGGAACCCTAGATCCTAGACCCTAGACCCTAAACCCTAAACCCTGGAAAAAAGCCCAGAAGTAAAGGTGAGACCAAGAGGCTCCGTTGCCCTCAAGTCTGTGGGCAACATCGGCCTGGCCGAGATGTGAAATGGCGGTTTAGGGGTTTAGGGTTTAGTTTAGGGTTTCATGATTTGTCATGTCAAGGTCTATTTGGGGTACAATTTCCCATGCTTATACCAGGAATATGGGAGCACACTGTTGGTAAATGTTTTGGCTTTTAGACTGAATTCTTGAAGAAAGTGGGCTAGGGTTTGAGTTTAGTTTCAGGTTTAGGGCTCAGAGCCTTAGGTTTATGCATTAGAGCTTTGGGTTTAGGTCTGGGCGTTTCCTTACGATGGTGGAAGAGACTGGGCTCTGCCACGCGAACTTCACTCATGCTTACGTGGAACGGGGGGCCAACAATCCCTGCAGTAGTCCCTCGAGCAGGGTTTAGGGTAGAACCCATTCACCGATTGCCAAATAAGCATGAAATTAAAACGTCCATAATGGTGGGCGACCCATCAGCTGACTCCGAAAGATAGGCCATGGGCCCCTGTTCTTAGGTTTTAGGGTTCCGGGCTCCAAGTTTAGGGTTCAGGGATTAAGGTTAGGGGTGCTTTTCAGAAAAGGAGGCCTGTTGGGGAGGACATCAGATCCATTAGTGATCATAAGGGGATTGAAGGAAGAGTCATCATAACGGGACTAGCACGGGTGCCTCTAACCCTATACCCTAAACCCTAAACCCTAAATCTTAAATCCTAAACCCCTAGAAAGGGTGCCTGTAACTACAGGTTGATAAACCAACTTGAGAAACTCCAGGATCTGAGTCTATGGGCTTTAGGGTTTAGGGGTTTAGGGTTTAAGGCTCCTTATTTATTGCGATGGTATAAAGCTGATGCTTGAAATTCCTTATTGGGATGTTGTAGAAAAAAGAGCGAATGTCAAAATGAGCATCATCTTCATCTTCGACCCCTGTCAGGGGCTAAGGGTTGCCTGAAGCCCAAAGAGCATACGGCACTATCGGGATACAGAGCTGATAAAAGCTCATGTCGCGAAACATTAGGCGCAGACCCCAAAATCCAAAGCCTAAATAAATACAAATATACTTTTGGTCCGCTAATCCCAAAAACCGGCTGCTAAGCCCAAATCTCGAAGCCTGCAAGACTCTGGAAAACCCTATCGCGGTTTAGGGCTTAGGGATTTATAGTCTCCCTTAAGTAGAAAAAATGTCGGGTTTCTGGGTTGTTTTAGTATACCCGAAGCCATATTCTATCCATGTACCCAAGGGGGACTATGAGGATTTATGGATTTAGGGTTTCGGCTTGATTCTAAGCTGGGTTGTAATCCAAAGAGGTGCGCGTGTACGGACTTACAACTCTAGCTGTGTAAGTAGGGTGTCCTTCCTTGCACCTTACCCGGAGCCTCTACATCTACCCGAAATCCTAAACCCTATAACCCTACAACCCTAGACCAACCCTAAACGACTTTATGAACAATACCTACGCTTCGGCCTCAACGTTGACAAATAGGATTTTGGCGTTTAAAGTTTTAGGGTTTGTTGGTTTCGGGGTTTGAGGGTTTTAGGGTCTAGGGTTTAGGGGTTTAGGGGTGTAAGGTTTAGGGTTTAGGGTCCAGGGTTGGATGTGCGGGGAGTTCTCGATATAGCGGTACACAGGGCCATACGGATAGGAGTCCTCCTTCGGGAGTGTATAGGGATCATGTTGAGAAACGCCCTAAGCCCTAAACAGCTCCCTTGTTTGAAGCCCTTTGGGCTTTTATCCTGGTCTCCCACAACCATCACAAATCACGAACCCTTAAACAGCACAACCCCCAAACCCTAAACCCCTAAACTCGAAACCCTAAACCCCCCAAAACACCTTGAGCCCTACACCCCTAAAACCCAAACCCTAAACCGCGTCTACCCCTAAACCCTTAAAACCCTTCCAGGCTTCTGTGGATCCTTAAACCCCAGACCCTACATCCTAAACCCTCGAACCCTAGACCCAAAACCTTACGCTCTAAACCCTATATCCTCTGCGGATCCCTTGCTCACCTTGATCTCAAGCATGTTCTGTCCTGGATTCTGCGCCATCCCTGGTGTCAGCTCGTTGAGGGTTCAAGGTTTGATGGCTTAGGACTTACGGTGTGCCCCAGTACTGGATAGCCAAATGGGAAGGACAATGAAAAATCAAATGGACACTTGAGCGATGTTGAGGGTTGTAGAACTTACCGCTGGCTAGCAGAGAATGTATGAGGGGAGAAGCTACCCACATGACATTCACGAATCCTCAAAATGCATCATGCCAAATGCAAAATTCTGGCGTGCCACTTATAGCGAACAAACTTTAACTGGGAAACTATCCCACCAATGAGCTGTCAGGCATTGGATAAATGCATCTGCGAAGATCGAACGGAAAAAACAAGTTTTTGGGCTCAGTTCGTTGCAAGTTTGAACCGGCTACAATGACTACGAAGAATTTTGAAACCTTCATGCCAATAATGAGGACCCTATACAGTCATAGGACCCTCATTTTGCAAGGCGGCTGTGCGAGAATAGTATTTTCGGGGTTTACGGTTTAGGGTATAGGGCCACCCCTGTTACCCAGTGAACTGGATAGCCCGCCACGAGAGACTTCAATTCAACCACAAGCTCAGCAGCCCAAGGGAAACACACACAACCCCAGACACGCGAAAGTAAGTCCAAAACACAAGCCCCAGTTCCCTGATGAGTGCTTTGCTATGCTATGCGTAGAACTCAAAAATCCAGGCCCTTTACCCTTGCAATAATGCTGCTTGCGCTGCAGCTGCTCCCGCTATGCCACTATGCCTTTTCTTCTGATTCTTCGACCCTGAACCCTGAACCCTAAACATCACAAGTCACTAGTCCGCCGCCCCTAGTAGCAAAACTCCCACCCGGCTGGAAATTGTTATTCCAAAAAATGCGCAAGTTGCCGTCCACACGAAAGTCTAAGGGTTTGCAGAGGCTGAGACATGTCTGTACAGCTATCAAATCCACTGCCCTGCACCACAAAAAAGCCAGCGTCCTCCCATACTCTACCCAACCTGGCTTCCCGAAACCTGGCTGGTAAGTTGCTGCCACATCTGCCACTGCACGAAGCCTTCTAGGCCGACCGTGTGTTGATGTAGATACTTGGAGGTCCATGGGACTTAG
>CAJNIZ010000143.1:17012-32870 GCA_905231905.1 Symbiodinium pilosum | reverse complement strand
TATATATATATATATACATACTATGTAGAGTTTCGGGTTTAGAGTAGATGTGTGTGTATGTATATATATATATATATGCATAGGTAGGGTTTGGGGCAGGTGTATATATGTATATATGTATATACATACGTAATACTTGGGCCTTAAGGTCGGTACAGTATAATGGAACCCCTTTGGGCCCTAAGTATATACCATATAGCTACATGGAGCGTTGGGCAAAGCATCACAACCGCACGTCAAAGCCTGGACGTAGAATCGAGATGCTGGCCTTTCCATGCTGCTCCCAATCGCTCAAGAAGTAGCTGAGAGCAATCCTCCAGGGTTCGGGGTTTGGAATGCTACTTCCTTTACTACTAAACCCTGAACCCTAAGCCCACTATTACTACCACTCTTAATATATCCCTTCTAGATTTTTCCAGTGATCTAGGTGAGGGGGTTGGAGCAGGTTAGGGCTTGTTTTTTATTCGGGGTAGCTACTGTCAATTTGAAATTTGGGGCTTCGTGGTGGTTTGGGGGTGTTGCGGCGGCTTGTATCGGGGGGGCGGCAGGTCCTGGAAGGCCGATTTCGATCGAGTCAAAACGCTATTTCAATGGAATCTCCGGGTCATCTCCCCAAACCCTAAACCCTAAACCCTCAACTTTGGGGAACCGGGGTCGGGGTCATTCCAGAACCCTTAACCTATAGCATCATTCCTCCACGTCGCCGCGTAAACGCGCACAAAGCCGACCAGCATGGCTTCGGAAGATTATGCGCTGCCCCAGTGAGATAAACAAACGCTGACCTACAGTGCATATGGCTCATATGGAAACTATGACTAGGATCTTAAGAGCACCTCTACGGACCTCGGGCCGAAAACTTGCGGCATGCTACTTGTTGCATGGTGGCCTGCCTGTGCTGAAGCGGAGTTTCCTCAGCAACTGGTTACGAATTTACAGGGCTAACAAAACTGCCTTGCATCACCGCGAAAGGGACGGCATGCACATCCGACATACGTCGGTCCATCCTCATATGAAATTGGGAAGGCAAGCTTTGTGCAAAGGTGGGAGGATTCAGATTGGTCTCTTTGAGCTGAATTGGGCCGACTCAGGGGTTGGAGTCAGTGTAGGAGGCTTAGGCTACAGTCATGGCCACCTGCTAATCTTAAGCCTCCGCGCCCGAAGTGGCTTCAAAAGAGAAAAATGCTGACGTGGCCTGTTTCAAAATGGATGATCACTCTGGGCATGCCGAAAATGAAAGTGTTACAGGCAAGACTAGTTAAGAACCAACTACAAATGGCAACAGTGGTGGTGATAGTCGTCGTAGTCCAGCTTCAGCCCTGCCAGTAGTAGCAGCAAGAAACGAATCCACTATCGCGGTAAGGAGCAGCAGCAGACGCCAGAACCAACATGAAGGCGTACAGGAGCAGCCAACAGCAGTAGCAACAGCAGCAGGGGCACTAGTAGTCGTCCTTGCTTCCTGGTGAAAGGCGGACAGTGGACACTAGGTAAGACACTCAGGGTACAGGGAGAGTCAAGACATGCATGGTACTGGGAGCCGCTGCAAACAAAGTACTCAGGTCTCAAAACCGTGTACACTTAGCCCAAAGCACTCTCAATCTCGTGTCTCCCCTTTCCCTCAACAATGGTGAGCCAATCCTGTTCTAAAGGACCTGGAAGTAGACAATTGGGGGAACCTTTTCCCGCAATTGTTTAGTATAGAGTGTCGTGATTTCAGGAAAGCCTAAGGAAGATCAGGTCCTGGCAGTTCGACCTTTGACGGTCTTCTTCTCCAGGTCGGCCTGCAAGCGGTCCATTCTCTCTCAATATGGCGGTTTCCCCATATGAGGGGTACCTATTTGGCTTTATTTAAGGGTATATAAGGATATATAGGGTTTAGGGCTTCCAAAAAAATTAGGGGCAAATTTTGGCCGGTCCCCATAAGAAGGACTATAATATGTTTGGGTCTAGATAAGGGTCCTCCTATTTTGCGAAACTACCATATCAGGGTTCCATTTCGGTTGGGGAAGCTCACCCATTTTGGGCACCATGCACAGCTTTGCTCCCGTTTTGGGACTTTCCATATCAAAAGTACAGGGGATATGTGAAGGCTCTTGAGTACATGAGTGCCTGGGGGACATATTGAGCTCTGAAGGGGAGACCGGGATCCATTGAAAGCATGTCATGAATCGGGGTTCTTTTCATACATGGAATCATCTGCAGTTCACAGCAAAAAGGAACCAGCGAGCAAGGGCAATTGATGCAAACCAACTAACAGCAGATACTATCTAGTACTGCTTTGTCTGCGCCTACAGGACTCAACGCTTGTACTCCTAACTGTGCCCTATGCTTGCACTGACTCCGCATCGTCTCTTCAAGTCCAAGTGCACACCAAGAACCTGCTCAACTCTGAATCGTCAACCTTCAAGCCCTGGTCAATGCGGCCAAGCCGTTTTCGAGCATAGTCTACAAGACTGTAGGCCAGAAGCTCAACCAGGTTTACGATCCAGCGTCGAAGAACACAGTACAGCCATTACATTCGTAACAGGAATGAAAACAAACAAAGCAAGAACAACAAAAAACATCATAGTACTTTCGATCTGTCTGGAGTCGCCACGCCTCACGCTCGATACACAGAGCGACGATTTCGGTGTAGCCTCTCATGGCGCCGTCCCAGTAAACAACATGTCCCGTATTCTCTCACTGTATGGAATTCACATGCATCATGATGAAGAGGAGACGTTGATGTTCATACGCCGCAATTCAGAATCTGCTACGTTCCAAGGCCCGCTGAAATTCTGCAGCAGGGGCTTCACATACTTCGACTACTCATGTGCTCGCAGACACTGGTTCCTTATTTTGCCCGTAGCACAGACGATAATTTTATGTCGCTGGTTCGATTTTTACTTTCAAAATCAAAGCGACTTCCTTTTTTCACCAGCTGCCGGCCCATTCAAGACATGTCTGCCTCAAAACGGTACACCGAATTTATGCCATGCAAACGGTTCCAATCATCAAGTAAAGGCGATCCATTGCCGGGACAACATCCAATCCTGAACCCTGGGTTGAGGGATCAGGGTTTTGGGCTTCCTGAGAACCTCTGTGAGTTCCCATGCATCCGATTTTCGGCCGCTCCTGTGTACCCTTCTGAGGGGTGTTATAGATCCGTACTTCCAACCTGCGCTTTGCGGCAAGATACCCATATCATTCATCTATTTGATTACACGAGAATCTGGACCTAGGGTTTTGGGCTTAGGCCATAGTATTGGTAGTTAGTTGGCCCCCAATCGCCCCGATAGTACTCCAACATAAAAACCTTCTGAGGATCTCCCAACGAATAGACACCTTTGGGAATGGGGCTCATCGGGGAGGACTGGATATACTCGAGACCATGCTGGCTTGGACTTTGTTAGTGCGCCTTACTGAGAAGTCCCACGTTTTGTGCATTAGTTGCCTCAGGGTTCAGAAGCTCCCCTGGCTAGGGGTGGGGGTTTTGGGGTCGGTGCCACACCTGGGCTTCATAAATTGAAGGCTACCATGAGGAGCACTAATGGTGAGCTTTGCGGCACGACGGGTAGGGGAAGAATCTGTGAAATCATGCGCGCGACTCATGCAGGTAGGCAGGGTCCCCATATACAATCACACGAAGAGGCTACACGTGTATGCCCATAGCATGCAGCAATCCTTGCTCATAATCAAATCACGAGCGGGCATACCTCCAAGAGACCCCTTTGACATCGCTGCCAAATCCCCGTTGATCCCTTTAAATCCCGGCGAACTCTTTGTATCGATTTAGAATGTGACATCTTCTCGCGCCATGAGACCTGAACAAAAACACAAGGCCTGCGATCGCAGCGAGAGTCAGGACCTAGCTAGCTTGCACACGTGGGGACTCTTGCAAACTCAACGGCCCCCTTGCGGGAGCTGAGGCCAACATGCAGGCGTTCCATGGGTATTGATGTGTGGGTTTTAGGGGTGTCGTCTTCTCAACATTATGGAAAGGAATCTTGCGTCTTCTAATGGTTGCTTGCGCTATGGTTCCCTGCCGCTATCAGAACACCAAGGCCCCAAAAAAACAACGTTTTGTAGAATCTCACATATTGCACACCTGGTATGCACCTGTGCATGTACACGCCTATTCTCTCTCACACACACAGTGAGTCGTGTCCTGACAGAGTCCGGGAGATTCTGGACTGCTTGCTGTAAAGCTGCGGCCGCTACTTGGAGAAACCTGGCATCAAGCCTTAAAAAGTGTAACCCCAACTCAAGATCAAAATGCCTTAGACTGCTTACATCTCGAACCTTGAAAACCTGAACACTACAAGTTACTCATACCCTCCATATATTGGTATACCCATTGGGGTAACATTAGGGTTATGTTGGGGCTATATAGAGGATAATGGATAAGAAAATGGAAGCTACTATACAAAAACCCCAAACGCTGGGATTTGCACCGTGTCTCCAAGCTTGTCCTTCGCCAGGTTCAGGCTTCCAGGCCCAGGCTCCACGGTAACAATGGGTTATATATGGTAGTTTGCCAAAATAAGGGGACCCCAATATAGACCCCCAAATACTATAGTTCTTACTATAGGGACCCCCAAAAAGTACCCTTAATCTTGGGAAACCACCATATAGAGGTTATATAGGGATAATGGAAAATAAGCTGGACGCTACGATCATAATGGGTTATTTACGGGTTATATAGGGATAAGGTTATGGACCCCTGTACAGGTGGATTCACAAACAAAGCAAGTCAGGGCGCGAGACTCTGGAGTCAAAGGTCACGCCCTGGTTTTGGGTCTACCCTGAAATGCTCACGGGCTGAAACGCTGAAAGACGCCACTTCGGGGGATCATGCAAGAAAAAAGTGGGGCAAAGAGCCATTTGATAGAAGGCTGGCTGTTAGTGTTGGACCTCCTTTAGTGTAGAGGTCCCCTATAATGTGTTTTGGGGCTGGCTTATTCATGACCTGGGCAATGATTGGAAGGTCCCCTATAATGTGTTTTGATTTTTGGGGCCTAAAAATACAGGAAGGATTCTCAACAATCCCTTTTAAATCAATCTACAGGGACCTCAGAACCGTGGGAGCTCAGGTGGGCCGTATTGAGGATCCCTAATTTCTATTTTTGGGAGGGCCCTATTGTTAGGAGGGGGCATACTTATTAAAGAGGGCTCAACATTAACAAGGCAACAATGTCTGAACATCTAAGCTGGGCAATTGGGGTTTAGAGTTCCTTCTGGAAGAATCACCTGAAGGCCCGATGGATCAGTGGCCCTGCACAATTTCCAAGATCTGCCCCGCACATGTAGCATTCGCGTCAGAAGCCCTGGCTCGTCCTGCACGTTGATGTACTCTTCCATGTCCACCTCACCCTTTACGGAAGCAACAGCCTCAGGAAAATGCTTACCACACAACGCAGTCGGGACCAGCAGGTCAGGGTAATGGTGGCGACGGCAGTGTTGGTGGTGGTGATGGTCGTGGCATAAGAGGTGGCGTTGCCCATAGAAAGGTGGCGTCGATGGTGGCGGTGGCACTAGAGGTTCGGGGTTATATAGGGATTATAGGGTATGTATATTGGGGTTCTATAGGGATAGTGGAAAAGAGAATGGAAACTACTATAATGGGTTGTATGCTAGCTGCCAAAAGAGGTGGCGGAGTGGCGGAGGTGAAGGCAGCTACAGTGACAATGGCATTGCAGTTGTATCCAGCAAAGCTCATGCATGCCAGCGTTAGACTGCTGAAGTTGCTGTGAGCCGCAGATTTCTGGTTGTGAAGTGGACATGGACATATTCATCTTACCTGCTGACTGGCCTCGAAAAAACAGTATTCCAAAACAAGGGAACCCAATATAGACCGTAACATACTATAATCCTTATTCTAGGGACCCCCCCCAAAAGGTACCCCTAAGTTTGGAAAGCCCCAAATCCAGGTAGAATCATGCCATCTCCCCATGGCTGCAGACCGCCCGGCCACAATTAAGCTGCTCAAGCTGCCAAAGCTGCCCAATCCCAAGGCCAAGGGTTTAGGGCTTAGGGCTTAGGGGGCCCCAACAGCTCAGGAATTTCATGGCAGAGATTCACCAGAATTTCACAGGTTCACCAGATTGAGATTTCAGATTATGGGTTCAGAGTTTGGGGCAACAACCTCGCATGTACTTGTGTACATATGTGTTTCTATACGGGAGTGTATTGAGCACAATGCATGCTACTCATGAGAATTTGGGACAGTTTGGGGAGCCTCTGAAAAGATACACTGCACAACACATTAAGTTCGGACCCCCAAATCCCAATCTTCACGGCAGTACTGCCTCTTGAAAGAGGTCGACATCTCCGGCCAGGGCTATGTAGTGCATGATGGTACCTGCGCTGTCTCTCCGAAAAGGCGTCAACACATGCACCCTAATTCGAACATGGGCCGAAATCAACGTTCTTGGGGACGAAAGGGCGAGAGAAACAGACACAAAAAACGTGCGGAAGATTTGACGCTAGCCAGTTTACTGTTTACATTCCACTTCGTACTTCGGAGATTTGATGCTCGTACCTTTGCCTGGGCTATGGTCACCACAACGTTGGGTACTGCGCACGCTGTATCATGCCTAGGTATACTCCCACGGGTCTACATCAAGTTCATGCGACATGCGACGCCTGGATTGTTCTTTCTTTTTCAGCCCACATTCAGCCACATAGATATATTCTCTTTCGTTCTGAGGTCAAAATGTATTTGCTGGGCAATTTCAGTCTCATCAAGACGAATAAGCAAGGACGTGCAGCGGCGTGCACCGCTAACCAGCTAGAGACCGCACCCTGGGGGATCTTACAGGGCAGATAGGCAATCCAGTTGCAGAACTAGGTTTTTCAACGAATTGATACATGCCCAAACAGTGTACCTGAGGTCATAATATCTATCCTGCTTGTGACTTTCTGTTGCTACGAGGCCTCGCTGGTAAGAGAGCAGATTCCATTGAGCCATAGTCTAAACTCCAAGTATCACCCTTGATATCCCAGAAGAGTCCCCCTATGTAACCTTTTCAGGAGTTTAGGCCCTAAACCCTAAACCCTATATAATCCGCTATACAATCCTCTTTAAGGAGTTTACACCCTAAACCCTGAACCCTATGTAATCTCCCATATAACTCCGTTTAAAAGGTTTTGACTATAGCTCACAGGCTCACATGTTGCCGACAGGGGCTGCTACAGTGTTTTGTTGACTCACTGCTGGGCGCCCGCACATGTGGGATTTTGAGGAAATGTGGTTTAGGGTTAAGGGCTTAGGGTAGCCTAGTGATACCTATGACAACCGAAAAAGCAGTAATCATGATAGTACTAGCAAGAACAATATAACACCTATAGTAACAGTAGTGCTACGTAACTCCAATAGAAATAGTACTAATACTCGCAACAACCTGAAATAGGAAAAGTAGTGGACAGCAGTTTGAGACACTGTTTCCAAGCTCCTTATTTGGAATAAAGTGTATGTTCGACACGAACGGTGTTAATGCACGGATAAGGATATGGCAGGGTTGGCTCGTAAACAGATGAAGTTACCAAGCTGCGCTAGGAGAGCTAAGGAAACCGCACTAAAACCCTAAAGCCTATAGTCCCCCTTAAGTAGATAGAATATGGCTTTGGGTATATTCTGATAAGATCCTCATATACTCCATATTCTATCTCCTTAAGGGGGGCACAGTCTATCTACTTAAGGGGGACTATAAACAAGCCTAGGGGCTTGGGCCAAGACTCCCAAATCACTCTCGCGATTTGGTAACAGAAGAATTGCTCTTAAGGTTTAGGATTTAGGGTGGGGCACGGCCATACTTGGCGCAGGTTCCACGGACACCTCCAGTCCTCGGCGCTTGAACACCAAGCAAGGGAAGCCAAGCTTTAGGAAGCCCAAAAGAAACTCCCGAAAGCGGGTCGCAAGTTGGCCAGAAGCCTATAAGGATGACAGGTTGAATATGGGGTAGATTGTTACTGTTATATAGGGATAATGGAAAACATGGAAACTACTATATTATAATACGGTATATCTTGGGGTTATAGTCCCCTTAAAATGCAAATGGCAATGGCAACAACAAGTGTATAGTGCTAAGGCTTCATATAGCGAAAGAGGCGACAGGAAGGAGCGCTGAAGCAGGATTCTCTTTCGAGGTCCCAGCCAGTTCACATCAGGTGTGGGATTTCACGAGGGAGTGGAAGGACTTTTTCGAGGTGCTCCCATAGCTTGCAATATCACAAGGGGCTTGCTGCCCTAGTCCCTGCATAGTTCTCTAATTGTTTGCAGTATCTTGCTTCTGGCCTGCATACTGCAAAACCTGAAGAAATCCTGAGGAGTCATAATTGCAGGTTTTTATGCCTACATAGCCCTGAAAAGAAATCTAAAAGTTGCGCACACCTTTGAAAAGCCCTTTCATGGTCTCGGGGCTTTGCTTTGGGAAGGGGATTACAACTTAGTTTCCAGGGCGGAGAAGTGTGCTGAGCAATAACCCTCTCCCCTACTGTTACCCCTCCTAATATTACATGCGACCTTTATATTATACTATATCACGATGAATGACGTTTGATATTAGGGGTGGGGGGGCCGGGGTGGGTGCGGTGGGGGGAAATAGTAGCTTTAATTTTCTTTTCCATTATCCCTAGATAACCCCAAGATATATCCTAATATTAGGGGGAGGGGAATAGAGCAAATTGCGCAGCCGCACCGCGGGTTCGCCTGACTTGCTGTTCCCAACATCGGAATGGGAAGTCTTCCCACAATACTGTTGATACTAAACATCCTGCATGGCCCTAGTATCCTAGAGTACCATAACTCCCAAGGTGCCTAGGTGATCCAATGAAAAGACATCTCGCAAACCTCAATCCCCTAACCCCTAATCTCTTGAGATTTCCACTGAAGCCAGAACCCATTACATGAAGGAGGCTGGGGATTATCATCCTCGGGTGAGCCCGAGAAAGTTGAACCCAAAGACCCAAAAGAAGCCCAACCCGAAGCCCCAAACTCAAAAACGATTCTAAAACGGCAACGAATCCTAAACCCCTGAAAACAATTAAAAACAAAAAGCCCAACCCCCAAAGCACGGCAACGAATTTTCCTGGGCGCCAGGCTGCTTTGCCTCGATATACTTTGCCAAGCGGTTTACCTTGCGCCTTGTCAGATTGGAGTTTGGCACTTTGGGGCTTGGGCCTGCGGGGCCTTTGAAGGAATATTAAATTACATGGGGTTAGCAAGGCATTGAGGGTTTGGGGTTTACCACAATTCAGGGCTGAGGGTGGGGGTCTGAGGTTTAGGGCTTCATTGGTTGGGGGTTGCATGGGCAGTTACAAGCACTCAAGTGCCCTCTAGAAGGTTCAAACAAACCCTAAACCCTAATAGGGTTTCAAACTGTAGCTCTCCTTCTTCCACCCCCGCTTGTGACAGCCCAAGAACCGGGTATCCGATTTTTAGAGCTCCCTTCTTGAAAGAGGGGATGAGGAGGCACCCTAAACCCTAAACCTTGAACCCGAAACCTGAAACCTGAACCCTAAACCCTGAAACCTGAGCCCAACCTGAACCCTAAACCCTGAAACCTGAACCCAGCCTGAACCCTAAACCCTGAAACCTGAACCCTAAACCCTGAATCTTATACCCTTACTGAACCTGTAGGCAAGGTGCCACTTGACCTTGTACTCGCGGTCCTCCGCGTTGAGGAAAGGTTGCAGCCTCCCCTGATGAATCGCATAATTTCGAGTTTAGGGTTTAGGGTTTGCTGTGATGTTGCCGAGCAGGATGTGATGATTAGGTGCCAATGATCCTTCAAGTGCACGGCTGCATGCGAGGTGCTGCCATGGCCTGACTGCAGAAGGCCATCTAACACAATCACCCACCCCACGCCGTCTAACACGGCCAAGCCACCCAAACCTATTCCTTTTAGGGTTTAGGACCTAAACTCAGTTAGGTCCATCTTGGCCAACAACACCTTTTCATTTTGATGTTAGGCTGTTTTTAAACATTTCTATAGCCAAGAGGCGCGAAGCGCATAAAAAGGGTTCGAACCAACATTCAGGCCAGGTTGGACACTTGGAGTTGATCATCATGAAGGACGAATTGTACTGCCGGCTCTTAACCCGCCAACAATCACCTACTCGAAAATCTGGCGCCTGACTGGACGTCCTCCGACGCTTGTCCGTCAGGCTCCGAAACAACTGAAAACTGGCAGGATGCAGCTGACGGCTCGCATAGCAATTTGCTGTTAAGAAGAACGATGCCCAAGGTTTCTAGGAAAGGGTCTGGAGGCCTGGGAGGAAGTCCTGGGACGTTCTGCAAGAGAGGTTAGAGAGGCCTGAGAGGCCTGAACGGCCCTACGATTTGGGAGTGGCCCTGAAAAAAATTCTGAGAATGCCCCTCAAAAGCAGGCTCACCATTGTCTCCCTCCTCCAGCCCCCTGGTTGTGAGATTTGCTTGCAGAGGAGGGCCTGGAGCCCCCAGGCCCCCCCCGAAGGGCCCCTGGCAAAACCAGCCAAGTTTAGGGGTTTACCGTTTAACCTGAAAAAGGCATACTGGTGCAAGGAGAACAATTCCGGTACCGGGCCTAATGTGGGTGCTACCGACCTCGTGGCTGTGCTGAGGCAGGTCCAGCTAGGTCGGTCTGCACAAGCGCTTCGGGGGGCATAGGCGCCGCCCACCATCGTAGGTGGGCGGCCGAAGCCTTGAGTTTAGGGCTTAGGGCCTAGGGTTTAGGATTTAGCGTTTCAGGTTTTGGGTTTGGGGATTACGGTTCAGGGTTTGGGGCTTGGGGTTCAAGGAACTTACAAGGTTGCTTTTCCTGGGCTGCTTCGAAGGAACTGTTTCTAAAAATATGGTAAGCAGAAGGCAAGCAAAATCGATTGTTTACGATCTACCCATCCTATGGTAGCTGAAATAAGCTCCTTAACAACAATGCCATTTTCTTGGGCTCTCGAGGTAGAATATCACAAAGGTCAGTCTCAGTATCCATCAAAAGCTGTAGCTGCCAGGACCCTGGCCTAAACACTAAACCCTAAGGAATCGAAAGATAGGAGACTGCCAGAAGCTCAATGAGCAGAATATGGCACACGTTCGGGGTTGCACGGTCTGAGAAGCTTTGTCTGCAGTATTCCTTTCCCGGGGACCCTGTTTTCCGAGCTGCGGCATCCAGGAGCTAGGGTGGATTGCAAGGCCCACAGAGTGTAGACGAGGCTCCCTTCCGATTAAAAGGGGATAGTAAGGCCCAAAGGGTCGATCTCTGTTGGGGAGAACCGACAGATCAACCACCCTTAACGAATAGCGTTTGGAGCTCATAGGGTTTAGGGTTTGCTGGGTCCAGGGATGTCCAGGGGTCCTGGTTTAGGGTTTAGGGCTTACCCGGGTGAGGGGGTTTAGGGGTTCCGGTTTAGGGTTTTAGGGGCTTCGGCTTGAAGCGTGGGATGCGAAACTTCAACAAAACTACCTGCCGCGCAGAAGTGGGAGGACTGAATTTGGCACAGGCCTTCTTACAGGGAATGCAAAGCAAACTCTGAGCACCCCCCTCCCTAGACCCTACATCAGACGCCCAAAGCTCGCAAGCCCCATGTACCCTGCAATCCGCCAGCGCAATTCAACTGCTTCGTGGGAAGCGGAATAAGGGATCTTAATGGTCGCCCCCACTCACCAATGATACAATAGTTTGCATGCCGCTTTCCATTCCGGCTTTCCTAGTAAAAGAGCAACAACTCCAACCTCCAAACCCTGAAATCACTGAGCACTGCGCGGCCCACATGTGCTCACCATCAATCTGGCAATGGTGTGCAGTTCAGGACTTGTAGTTCACGGTGGCTGCATTCTAGCCAAACACTACACCCTTAAAACATTCAAACCCTGTAAACCCCTGAACTATCTATTATATGGAACACAAAAGGCGCTCTATGAATGGGCTACTGCCTCCAGTCCGTAACAGTCTGTAAAAGGGGTAATATCAAGGGGTCCATATAACAAAATGCCGAAAATCATCCAACTGTTACTGGATGGGGACAGAATCCAACCTATCAAGACTGCGACAGTTTTTTCTGAGAAGAGCCTACATGGGCTTCCATGTTGGCTTGGGGGAAGATACCTTGCAAGGTCTGAACCCTACGACCGCACTGTGCCAAGTCACTATGATGGATAGGGAAGATGCAGAGGTGTCTCTAGAAGCAAGTCCATCATCGATCTCTTAGTTTCAGAGGAGGCTCATATAGCTTGGCACCTCGGAGTTTGGGGAGAGATGCCAACTCTGGAGATGTTGACCCTAGACCCTTCAAACCCTAAACCCTAGACACCATAAACCCTATAAATGTACGGGAGCTGAAGCCGAGTACTGTAAAGGCGCAGGGATACACCTCACTAGGGAATTCCTCAGAGGCCTGCGCACACGACTACCTGAGCCAAAACCCCCTAAAAAGTAGCGTGGTTCTAGTCTCAGAGAGCTCAAGAGGTGAGGTAAGGGAAGGCGGTGTATAAGAAGTAAGCCCCAACATAATCTGGGTTGCTGTTAAGGAACTTAATTTAAGTTACTATATTGGGGAAACCCCATTTTTTACTATATATACCCATTATGGTAACTTAAATTAAGTCCCTTAACAGCAACCCAGTAATGGAGCCTGCAAGAATAAGAACCCTGTAGCCTACTACCTTCATCCCACCTTTTGAGGGCCTTGATCGTCTCTATCCGGCCTCTTCATACGATTTCCGGTCCATGCCCATGTCATTTATGTAGTTTTGAGATTCTACTTCATGAAGCATTTCTTGAGTAAAATGCTATATGACCTGACCTTGAGGGTGCAAGGTTCTAACAGTTCATGCTCATTTACTGGCCTTGTGGTCCCTCACCTGAGACCTAAATCCTAAGAACCTATCTCTCGAAACCCTAAACCATAAACAAACTCAAGCACCCCAGTTCCTGTGTTTGATCTCGTTTGAAATATGTGGGGCTTCTCAAATTAGAAGGGTTATAGTAGTCTGGGGTCTACATTGGGTTCCTCTATTTTGGGGACACTGCCATTTGCAGAGCCTGATGCTGTATCATATCAAGGCCTTGGGAAAGATGGCAGCTTTCCAGTGTTCAAAGGCTCTTAACTCCATCTTACAGCAAACACGCTGGACCCCCAGAGTATGTGGAATAATTGCCTTGTTGACTGCTGCTATAGGGTTTAGCGTTTTTGGATTTAGGCCTACATTCTACCCACGTTGACCAACTTTACTTTGAAGTCCAGGCATTTTGCCGGCCTTAATACAAGGGTTCATCTTCTCGGCCACCGTACAAAGTAATTGGAGAGGAAAGTGAGCAAGCAAAGGGGAGGATCTCTTTTTTTTATACAGCGTCTGCACGCCTAAACCCTCAACCCTACCTACGCCCCAAAAGAATGTAAAATAACAGCCCTAAACCCCTAATATTTAATAGCCAATTTACATACCTCTGGGGTCCAGGTACACAAAAGTATTTCAGCTTGAAGCCTCAGAATTTTGGGCCACTACATGACGATATTCCCCGAAGCTTAAACTCTGAAACCCAAGTGAGCTGTAGTCTAAACTCCTTAAAGGGGGTTATATAGGGAATATATATATATATATGTATAAGGGAAGAATCCTATAGGGGTCATTAAGGGGGATACTAGGAGTTTAGACAATGGCTCATGTAATGGTTCAGGCTTCTGCATAGCTCCGCTGCCCTTCTAAGCTCTCAACCCTCGAGCCCGAGGCCTAAAACACTGAACCACAAACTGGGCCCTAAACCGGTTTAGGGTTTAGAGTTTAAAGCCCTAAACCCTGAACACTAAACCCTAAACCCTGAACCCTGACATTTGAGACTGAACCCTCAATCCTAAACCCGAAGCTCGGAAGCCCTCAGCCAAAAACTCTGGACCCCCGAACCCACAACCCCTTTAACCCCCAAACTCAGGCCTGCAACTGAAATTCCTTGAAAGGGCAGCCTGCAAAACAATATGGGTAATATAGGGTTAATCTTGGGATAATGGAAAATAAAGTGGAAACTACAATAGTATATTAGGATATATATATCTATATGTATGTATATATATATATGTGGCTGTGAATCAAAACACCGTTTTGTCGTGCCCCCCCCACCCCACCCCACACCCCACCCCACCCCTGTTTCATAATCATTTGTCGCGGCCTGTTGTTACAAACCTTTGTCGCGAATGCTTGGCGCAGGTATGCCATACAAAAGAACCTTGTCGCAAAGGTGCTTGTCGCAAGCCAGGAGATTCTGTGACAAACCTATGTCGCGGAATGGCCGCCCAAGCCTGTTACAAACCCAGTGTTTTTGATTCACAGCCATATATATATATATGCATACACATAGATAGGTTTATATAGGGTTAATATTTGGATAATGGGAAAGAAAATGGAAACTACTACATTCGAATAGAGTATATCTTGGGGTATATGGAGCAGCAGCCTGCAAAACATTATGCTTTCCAAGCCGCGGGTCTTCGGGCCGAAAGGAGATCAGGAGTCCAGGGTTGAGGGCGTAGGAGGTGGACAGGTTATTCGGTCACGGTCCAGAGTTGCTGGTGTAGGATTTAGGGTTTAGGGTTTAGAGTTTTAGGGTTTAGTTGAGAATGAGGAACTGAGCAAAAGGTTCAGGTTTATGGCAGTCTAGGTGGAGCTTAGTTGCCTTCCCCGATTATGAACACACCCCCTCTTAGTCGCCTGCCCTAATTATTGCACCCCCCCCTTGCTCAGAATGAATGCTACTTCCCTACGTTTAGTCCTCCGGACCTCATGGACCGCTTCTGGAGCCTTGACATGTGGAATAGGGTCGCACATGACGTGTCAAACACTAGGTGCGGTAAACCAAAAGGTGTCCATAATGAGGAACACACATGTTGACAACCACCCGCGTGTTCAACCTTAGTGCATGAGAGTCCCGCGCTTCAAAACTGAGACGATGACCATGACAGCATCAGTAAGTACCAGACGTTGGGATAGATGCTCAGGGCGGCTAGGTCCCTTTCATGAAGTATGCGCAAGAAGCTAACAGGTCTCCCGAAAAAGGACAAGGCTAGCATCAGAAAGGTTACGTAGGTATAGAGATAGGTATAGGTATATAGTCCCCCTTAAGTAGATAGAATATGGGGTATATGGGGATCTTATTATAATATACCCGAAGCCATATTCTCTATCTACTTAAGGAGGACTATAATTAGGTCATAACAAGGTTGAGGGTGTATTATCCACAAAGCTCATTAGTGTCCGGCTCTCTCTCGATTTGTCATCTCAAAATTGCTTGCACTAGGGTTTAGGGTTTAGGGTCCATGCTTTTGATGTATGCATGTTCACCCGACAGCAAGGACGGCTACATCTGGAAGGTATACAGATACCCGAAGTTGCTCAAAACCCACACAGCCTAAGTTAGCCTGTCCATGCTTCAGGTTTAGGGTTTTGAGGGTTTAGGGCATACTTTCGGGATATTCGCTCCTGGTCTGCCGTGATCACAGGAACTCCCATGAGGCCATGAGGTCATAATCAAATCCCCATTCCCGCCCGGGGTCATCGAAAAGGCAACAAACATCAGTTCACAGAATAGTCGCTCCTATCCTTCCGCCCCTCTCCCTGAACTGTTGATGCCTACTTTGCTGCAGGTAAATCTCCGGATCTCCGTGATGGAAAGCTCCTTGGGAACCAGCGCCTGCTGACGGCAATGAGGGTTAATCCCTATAATCCCCTATATAAACCCAGTTTCCATTTCATTTTCCATTTTCTTTTCCATTTGATTCTCCATTCTACTAGGTACCCCTAATTTTGGGAAACCCTAAACCATAAACCCTAAATAGTAGTTTCCATTTTCTTTTCCATTATCCCTATATAACCCCTATATAGCCCTCTTTAAAGGTACCCCTTCATTCAGTTGT